>JANHFL010002051.1:3591-25164 GCA_032468155.1 Oxyrhabdium leporinum | reverse complement strand
CCTGACTTCCCGAAGTAAAATACAGGGTATTTAATATATCAATCATAAACAACCTACATTAACCTGACTCAAATGAAAATAATCATTCCCCTATAGACCCATAATAATAATAATTACAATATTATTGTATAAAAAATAAGCTGATATTCAGCAGAAAGTCGCAGTTTGTTAACAAACTATGCTTCCTGTCTGTGATGGAACGTGCACTTGGAGAAACAGTGGAGGAGAGTCTGGGCAGCACAGAGTTTTCCCAGTGAGGAGGCACAACATTTCATTAGAGAGAAGACCAAATTAAGAGATTATGCAGTCCAAAGCTAGACGAGGAAGCAGGGGGGGGAAGTAGTTCAGGGTAGCCGCATCTTAGAATCCCTCAGAACCTATCTATTAGGGTAGAGGGTTATAGATTTAGTATCTAGTACAGGGGTGTCAAACTCACGCTGTCACGGCAGCGTCACAAGATGTATCGGGACTTTTTTCCCCTTCACTAAACTGGGTGCGGTGTGGCCTGCGCATGATGCATCCTGCCCAGAGGCCGGGATTTGACAGCCCTGATCTAGTAGGTTAGAAGGTTTAGCAAGATTCTGTCCATTAGGTGTAAGCAAATAAGGAATTGGATCTGATTCGATTTTACTGTGTCATCTTTAGGCTTGGACTTGACACTATTGAACTATTGAACAGTTACCACAACTAATAATGTAGTGTTAATATTAATATTGTTATTCTGATTTTTTTTTTTACAAATGGAAAATCATTCTTGAGTTTGGATTGGGTGTACTCAATAACAACACCGGTAGTCTGCATTATGCGTGAAGATAGTTCTTGGCTAACAGGCAGAAATCTTCTTCTGCATTGTGGCTTTGAGGATTATTATTTTTTGACCATTTAAATCCTGTTGAACACATATAACTCCCCCTCCCCTTTCATATTAGAAAAGTAAAGCCTCAGGGTCACTAACAAGTCAGAACTTGCCTATCTGCAAGAAATACCATTTGCCTGCAGGCAAGAACCGGTGAGACCATAAATAGACAAAGTAATAAAAAATGAAGACGTTAAAACGCTCTTAGACTTTGGAATTCAAACAGAGAAGCACCTGCCATATAACAGACACCCCAGACATAGCACTGGTCAATAAGAAAGACAAAAATGTCTGGACAGTGGATGTAGCGGTACCTGGAGACAGCAGAAGAGAAGGGAATGAACTGGGGAAAATCACAAAATAAAAAGACTTGCAAATGGAAATGCAATGACTGTGGCAAAACAATGCAAAGATAGTACCAATAGTAATAGGTGCCATCCAATGGTCTTCTGGGTTCTGCTTGTAGCACAAAAGGTGCTCTGTTCTAACCCCCCAAATAACATTGAACTTCATCACTGAATGGGCTTTTGAATTAATGTTTCCTGGTAAGACACATCAACCCAGCCCACTAGGCTTCAGGGTTCTCAGTTCTTTCTTTCTTTTTTACTTACTATTATATCTCCCCCTCTCACAAATTGTACTCGAGGTTGAAATAACAGGAGATCAGAGATGTAGCAGATGTCACTTAAGATGTCTACAGCAACCCAGTATATTATATTGCTGGATGTTTGAACTGGGAATGCTAATCGGAGTGGGATGAACCAGCAGTTCCAGTTATAAGCAACAGTAACTATGAATAACCACATTATATAGCGACGATCTGGAAAAGAAAAATAACATGCTTGCTTAAATTACTATCATTGGGATTTGGGAATGCATTTGTCCAGAAAAATAAATGAAGCACCTAAGGAAAGTATCATAACTTGCTATGTTTAATTGCAGTCTGAGAAGTGATGCATAGTTTATTGATTAGTTAACCTGTACACTAAAATTATTTTTAGAAGGCTCAACTTCAGTCACTGTCTTCCAACAATTAATAGATTCCATATTTTGGAGCAGAATTAATAGTCAGTCTAAGTTAACCAAAAGGAAAACACGCTTACTTATCTATAGTGCAATAGCACTTGGTGTCTGCAAAGGTCTATGCATGTCTAAAGATAATCACTGAGAATTTCTCTATCTCCAGCACTTCCTTGCTCTGGAGAATTGGACTTATACCTGCGAATGCATCTATGGTTTCTGGCAGTTTCAATTTTTTCATATATTCTTTCAAGGATCGTTTCTTGACTGTAGAACTTGGCTTCTCCTCAGGTTTGCTTTCTTCTTTCTTTTCCTCTTTCTTTTCTTCTTTGGCAGCAGGGGGCGGGGGCTTCTTCTGGGGTGCTAAATAAATTTTAGAGAGTCAGAACGTTAATACTATTTTCTCAAATGCAACAGGTTCATTGAAACTACAGAATTTTATCCTAAATCCTTTATCCTAGCAGTACTCCTTTTACAACTTCAATAAAACATTTATTATTGCTTTAAAAAAATGAACCTGGGCATAATTAATCCCATTATGAACAGAAATACATTTGTAAACTAATAGAGAAATAAAGGTCAGAAAAAGCATTCCAAGTGGAATTTGATTTTCAAAGTACAGGTGGTCGTTATTTAGTGGCCACAATTGAAACTGACAACTCAGTTGTTAAATGAAGCGGATTCTAAGTGAAACTATGACTTTGCTTATGGTCTTACTTCAGTTTTTCTTCGCTTTATAGACCTGCAATGATCGTCATTGCGAGGATTGGTCTCAAAGTTACTTTTTCATCACTGTCATAATTGAATGGTCACTGTTCAAGCCAGTCATTAAATAAGAACTACCTGCAATTGTGTCACGTAGTTTCATGACAAAGCATTAGCTTTAGCGCTGAACTCCAAAAGAGTTTTCTGAGTACTGATGTCTATTCAGCTTCCGAGTTAAATTGTAATGTGTCCTTACATTTTTTTAAATGTGTCCTTACACTTTTTTAAAAGTGTTTATAAAACTTTCTACTGAACATGTGGTCTCCATGCCATGTGTAAAGACTAATTCTTACCTAGGTGTCCTTGAATAAAAGAAGAACAAAATATTTAACAAAGAGAATGAACTGTGGAAATAGTGCTTCAGGAGTAAAAACCAGGAAACATTTAGACAGCATTTTAAAGTTGAGGCTTTTTTTTTTTTACAAAACTACAAAAATAGATACATTATAATCTCAATTTTCCACTATATATTTTGTGTTTTTTAAATTCAGTTGATTACATTTTCGTAGAACTATGGACTATAGTACAGGTATACTTTTTGTTATCTTTTTTGAAAAGAGAAAAACATTTATTCTGTCAATCGTTAAATATGATGAATATTGATTTCAGATAAGATTCATATCGTACTGTGACTTAATAAATCTATTCAGCCTAAAAATGCATTGGAATTATTAGTAACTAAATAAGCAGGATAGTAAATAGGGAGATTATTTTGGTGTACCAAAAGCTATATAATTTCATTTTACTCTCTGAATGTCATAATAGTCATAATTGACTGGGCAAATATATCTTTGGTTGCAGTCATGATTTAAAAAAAATTTTTTTTAGAGTTTATGTGGTTTTCCAACTTGAACATTGTGACTCTGGGAATCAAAAATGAAAAAAATAAACGAAGACAAATTAAAAGACAATCAATAAGCAGCCTTCATACCCTTCACCTGGTGGGAACTATACTCATGAAAACACTGGTAGTTCTTGACTTATGACCCCAATTGACTCTTAAAATTTCCATTGTAAAGCTATGATGTTGCTAAATGAATTGTGCCTCATTTTATGAGCTTCTAGGCTACAGTTGTTAAGTGAATCACTACATTGTTAGTGAATCATGTGGTTGGTAAATGAATTTGGCTTTCCCCATTGACCTTGCTAGTCAGAAACTGGTGGGAAGTTCACAAATAGTGATCACATGACTCCAGGACAGTGCACACATGCCAGTCAAAGTTTTGTCCAAATTTTGATCACCTAACCATGGCAATGCTGCAACAGTCGTAAGTGTGAAAAATGGACACAAATCATTTTGTTCAGTGACTAAATGAACGGTTGCAAGTTGAGGATTGCCTGTATGGAGGGTTGTCTTCTCCCAAAAATATCCTTCTATCCTATGTACTTCCAGGTTGTGGATGTTCTTGGAAATAAATTTAGTGTTTCAGGTTGGGATCACAGGCATACTGAAACTTTTGAAGAACACTTTTTTACAGAGTTAAACATTTGTGACCACAGAAAAGTACTATATTCTCACTATATTTCTTTGAGGCTAAATAATTAATGCTCTTGTCAAGCATTGAATAAACTATGAAACTTGGTAGATAAAGAGAAAGATATGACTTGGTAGATATGACTTGGTAGATAAAGAGAAACTTCCTGGACTGGTATTGTACATTTATGACCAGGCTGGTAATACTCTAGAATAGGGGTGTCAAACTCACAGCCTGCAAGCCGCATACGTCACACGCTGGCCACACTCACCCATTTTAATGAAAGGGAAAAAAGTTGCGATATGTCACGTAATGGCACTGTGACACCGTGAGTCTGATACCCCTGAATTAAACCAGCTGGAGAACCTGGATCACACTCCCAATTCATTACCTCCAAGCCACTTGTAACACAATGTAAATAAAAAAGGTACAGCTTCCACAACTTACATGCAGTTGGACTGATTTCTGGTGAAGAGATTACCGGATTAGTCACCTTTTCCTTATAAGTAGCTGTTCTTTCTCGCATTTTTTGGACCATGTCTTGCAGCTGTATTTGTGCATATTCATTGATAATGATTTCCGGTGGTTTATTTTCTGGGCTATTAATGGGGTAGGACAATGATTAAGATCTTTGAAAAAAATATGACTACATCCATGTATTTAGATAAACTTAAAAGTATCTAGCAATAACACAGATGGTCCCTTATCTTGAGAGTGGAATAATTTGATTATTAAAAGAGCAGACACTGCAGAAGTAAAACATTAGAGATCTTGCCTACTCTGTATAGGATATATGCTCAAGTGAGATGGCACAGCCTCATCACTGCCAGTAGATTTGTACCTTTGGCTATACTGAAGAACCAGTTTCTTTATGCCATAGATTATGTGGGCCATTCCTCATTCTTACATAGTTACAGGCAGCAGCCAAAATTCTTTCCTCTCGTTATTCAATGTGCAACCTTTCACCTTTTCTCTTATATCCAATAAGCCTAAACAGCCTAAAATTGGCCACTGATTCAAAGAAAGAACACTTGTTATCAACTGCATTCAAAAGTACCAGGATATCACCATTACATTTGTCTTTTCTTTCTGCTGGTTTGCTAGGAACATAAGCCATTAATTGTTTCTCACTGCCAGTTTTTGAATCATAAACTGGAAAATTAAGACTGCAATTATGTGTTTGCACATTTAGATGATTTTTTAAAAGAAATATAAAGTGAATTGTACCTCTATTTTTTTTTTTTACTAAATTCATCTTCAGAAATGCAGTTTGAATCTTTTATGCTGCCCTAAAATCTGGCTCCACACATTTCATGGAAACAAAGCTATTAAAATACAATTAAAACAGTTAAAACTATGTCCGGAAAAGGTCATATCTTTTAATTACTGATTCCACCATCAAATTATTTTTATTATTACAATGTTTTTATAACACATAAATGCAGTGTCATCCTTTATGTGTCTTGTTCATAGGAGTTAATGCCACGATGAAAAATGCTACTATGTATCTTCTTTCCTAAAGCCAAAATGCTGCTCTGTTATCCTTTCCCAAAGCTAAATATACTTTCTTCTCTCAAATATAATTCAGAACAGAACAGAATAACAGAGTTGGAAGGGATCTTGTAGGTCTTCTAGCCCAACCCCCTGCTCACACACAAAAGACAATCTTTTCTGATTGCCTTCTTAAAACCCTCCAGTGTTGGAGCATCCACAACTTTTGAAGGCAAGATGTTCAACTAGTTGATTGTTCTCATTGTTAGAAAATGTGTCCTTAGTTCTAGGTTGGATCTCTTAGTTCTAGGTTGGATTAGTTTCCATAAAATTCCTATAAAGCCAAGTTTTCATAAAACTTAGTTTCCAGTACACATTCACAAAAAAAGAAGTTCAGTCATCACATCTCACTCTTACATATTTGATAAGGTTGTTGTGAGCATAAACTTAAGGATGGATGTTATATGCATAGTCTTGAGTTCCTAAAGGATAGATGGGATAAAAATCTATTAATGTGCGCATTGCTGGAGTCGATAGAACTCTATTGAAATTAAAAATAATAATAGAAATACTGGTTTTAGAAAGGTGCTTTGTTTGACTTGACTTGCTAAGTATAGCAGCAACACAGTTAGAAAGAACCAACGAGTAAACATATAATTCACCTCTTCACACAGATCCCTTGCAGATTAAATGAGGTCAACTGCAATGTAACCAGAGAATTGCAAATCTCAATATACACTCTAATTATTCATTTCCTTTTTGGCACAACATCCTGACTGACCAAGAACTTTCAACTGCAGACCAGATACTCCCACAATTCTGATCTTGCTCATACTACCTACTATACAATGTCAATAATGCTATTACAATAATAAAATAGGGATAATTTGCATGGCTTCTGTGTCTCAGGTGAGCTAATGTCTATATACCATAAGTCAAGTCACTGGTTCTCAAAATGTGGTGTGAGGGTTGTCAGGAAGTCTGTGAAGTCAAATATTTTAAAATGTCTCAGTTTTAATTTCTAATAGAGTAATTATCAATAGATACAAGCCACATAAACCAAAGTCTTTTTCGGATCCTCAATCATTTTTTAAAAATGTAAAGGGCTCCTGACACTAAAGAATTTAAGGACTGCTGTTATAAGATATTCTGGGGCTAGACAAGGGGGTGCTCTGCTTCCTTCAGCAATACCATCAGCAAACCTTTCCTAAATTGTAAACTAATTATCCATTTACTCTATATTCCCCTTAATTCTTTGCAAACATGTATAAAATCTGTGCTAATTAGTCCTGTGGCTCTTGTCTAGTCCTGGGTAGGAGTCCAGTGATCACTGTATTTTTGCTAACTTAATAGAGAAGCTAGTTTGGACCTATCCAATTGCGTTGACTTATTTCCTAAGTTGAGTTTTTGTCACCACAAATTTATGTAATGAACAGGTTAGGAAACTTGGGTATTGGTGTGCGTGTGATTGCTTTATAGGAAGACATCCCTATAAAGACCTTTTTCAGTACTGTTTGAAGTTGTAAATGGAATGTTTCAATGAGGGGACGTGATGCTACTTAGGAAACAGACAAAAGAGACAGAAGTTCCCAGTGGCTTAATGGTCAGAGAAATAAACTTAGGAAGGACCTGCTCCAATGAATCAAGCAATTAAACGTAACAGTAGGAAGTTTATACTTTCAGTCTTGCAAGATTCTTTTAATGTATCCTTACAATAAAGTAGTTTTAGTTCATCTAGTCTTGTCTGGTTTACCTGAGAGAGCTGACAGAAGACCTCTCTCACCCAGGCCTCTCTTTCTAGGACCTGATTGAAGACATCTGGAGAACAATCCCAGCTGGTTGATTCTGCAGTGTTAGATTGCTGAACATGATCTTATATACGGCTCTGATGCTGCTGTAGTTAGGCTAGTCAGGAACCCTCTAACTAAATGTAATGGGTGGGTTCAGGAAGGTATCATGGCTCAAACCAGGAAAAAAGGATCATGTCCCAACTGTTGGAAGTACAGTGCCTTTTTGAGAACCTTTGCAGAAGTAACTTGTATCTGTGGAAGCATTCTGACCCTCTCAGAATGCAGCTTATTAATTGCCCTGAAAACTCTGCACTGCATCCTATTAAACTGGTTAGTGCAAGATATCCTCTTGCAAACCATGTCCAGGTGAGCGCTTGGTGAGATCAGTATGAAAGGCTTATATAGAATTTTGTCAAATATTCTGGAAACGAACATCCATTTCCTCACCGACTAACACAACTAGATTAGCTAGCCCTTCAAAACAGCCAAAGGGTGCTGCTTCATTATTCAGTTTTAATACTGCCCTGACACTTGATAATTCACTTCAGATGAGGTAAGGCACAGACCTTCAATAGAAATGAATTCTTTTCCTGAATAACTCTTTTTTGATTTATGACATGAATTTCAGTTGCCTAAAATACATTAAATTGTGCTGAGCCTGCAGTAAAGCTGTTCATTCTCCTGACCTTCATTCACTCCACACATGAAAAGAAATCTACTGGGATATAAGTGAAGTACTGCTAAAACAGCTGCAAAAGAGAGTCTGCATTTAATTTAAATATTTCTAACATATTCGCTTAAAACAAAAATGGTTCATGAACATGAGAGATTGCCTTTAGTTTGTATAAGTTACTTAGAGCTTAAAAACAATCTTAAAGGCCTACAAACCTAAACACAAAAAGGAATAAGCAAAATGTTGCTTTAACTTTGGACATTTAAAAATAAAAATATAAAAATATCGTCATAATAGATGACACAAAGCCCTCATGTTTGTTAAAACTATTTTTATAAAGTCATGGCCAGTCCTATCGTTTGCTTACTTTTTCCACTTATTGCTGGTAAAGAGGTTTGTTTATGATTTCTACTTCCCCAGATTCGTCTCTAAGGAAGGGGGTTGCCCATAACAACCAAGCTGAATAATATTCAGCATGCTTGTGAGAGGAAAGTATAAACTATTTATTTTTATACAGATTAGGGGAATGCAACAATAGGCTCAAGACCCTGAGCTTGTCAGCTGAAACCCAAGTTTGGGACCCGAGCACCATGTGACAGGGTGAGCTCCCATTACTTGCCCCAGCTCCTGTCCACCTAGCAGTTCAAAAGCATGCAAATGTGAGTAGATAGATACCACTTCAATGGGAACACAAAACATTCCATGTGCCTTAGTGTATAGTCATGCTAACTGCATGACCACAGAAAATGCTGGCTCTCTCAGTTAAGAAGTGGAGATGAGCACCATCTCTTAGAACCAGGTATGAGTGGACAGGGAAAACCTTTACTTTTTTTATACAGATAAGAATAAATATGGACACTTGTAGAACTTCTGAGACATTTATTTTTATAATCAGCTCTTGGTAGCATCGAAAAGCATTTAATATGATTTTGTAATCTAATAATGCCATTTCCAAGAATCATGCACTTTCATTAATATTTTGATGAATTCCATTCAGTGAAATTTCCTACAACATTAATTAAAAGCTTTCTTATAAACAATAGGTGAATTTCACTGCTTCCTGATTTGATAATAAGTTAGTGGTGATGCACACCAATGGTTTCCATCCTATGCTCTAACATCCACTACTAATCAGTGAATCTTGGAGTCTTCAAAAATAAAATAAGAGAAAAATTAAAAAGAAATATGACAAAGATTTCAGAAGATCATGAAATATTGCAAGTTGTCATACTTTCCCCAAATCTCATAAAATTTCAAATGAGGGCATCACAACACGTGAGGCATGATTATCCTACAACAATTCAGTGTTTCCTGAAATTATTATTTAAATTATTGAATTTTGATTTTCATGGACACCATATGGAGCACATATGCTACAATACCCACAAGTGCTGAATTTTCAATTCCTGTTATAAAATATTCCTTAAAAACTTTCAGGACAAAAGAATAAAAGAAAATGTTAAATAAAATTTCTGGGGAAGGGTTTACATTACTCTCTCTTCATTCCTTCTTGAGAAGTCCATAAAAATAGTATGAGTCCATTGAAATAGCATGAAAGGGGATTAGATGGAGATACTATTTTATTACTAACTGGTGAGTAAATTTATTGTCAGAGTTATTACTAAAAAGAAAAGTATTTTCTTCATCCCGCTCCACTCCTCCTTCATCATTTTCGAGGAAGGGTCCTATCCAGATACAAACAACATTTTATTCCAGGAGTTTTCAATCCTACTTGATTTCAGCATTTAGGACAATAGCCTTCTAATGGAAGATTCCCATGGTACTTTTTTTGTTTTGTTTCCAAATTACATTTCTCTAGACAGTACCCGAAAGTTCCCTTCAACCACGATCTAGAGAAGTCACCAGTTTAGCTTCTTGCCAATTTGTGGAAGGAAGCATGAAATTTAAAATAAGTTCTAAAATAAAATTAATGCAGTATAATTATAAAATCTTCCTTAAAATTTGCCCTAGCCACATAACAGAGTTTCTCCTATTTTTAATCACTAACCTGTTCTCTGTTGCCCTCAACTCCCTCCCCAAATATAAAATGCAGAAAAGAAAAGGGTAATAATCCTTTAACATATATTCACAAAGACAATTGAGTTTTGAAAAAATAAAATTTGCATAACAAAAGGGGTTCTAACAAATCTTTGCTATATTATGCTTGACTATAACCATCTCCTCAATTTGTCATAGTGCTCATTTTTCCCCCACTTTTCTTTTGTACCATCACAACTTTAATACAGTCACTTAAAACTCGTTTCATGCTCCAACAGATAAGCTGAATTTAGATGGATGCAATGTTCATTTTATTAGGTGATTCTCTCAGGGATTCCTCTTTGTTATAATTAATGAAGGCACGGTGATTAATAGCATAATTAATTGCTCATTTAATAGCTCTGATTATATGCCTAAACAATGTCATAGTTATTCTTGAGTGAGGCTAAATTATGGGCAGGCTAAAGCCAATTATCCATCACAGTAACGCTTCATAACAAAAGGCATCTTCTAATGCAGACCTACACAATTTATGATCCTTCACTGCGGCCTGTGCCTAACCCCACTGTATAATCCATAGGGGAAAACATATCAATGCAAATTTTAGATTGTCATCTTATCAGTTCTGACCCTGGACTCAGTAGATACTGGAAATAGCAATCTCATTTTAAAAAATAATTGTTCCTTTGAAAGTTATTTGTCTTTACCTTTATTTATTTATCTTTCTATGCTTATTAATCCATAGTAAGTTACATCCCTGCTGATTCATTTTTTTATTCCTCTAATTGATTCTTGCAATAATATGTGATTTGCATAGTAATCTGCTTTTGCAGGTCTTGCTTACCTTTTTAAACTTATTTCTTGTAAGGAGAAAATATATATTTTTTACCCACTCACAAAATGCATATGTATTATTTGCTACATGCATCTCACAAAAAGAGTTGTAGTACACAAAGTTCACGCCACAATAAGTTAAAAGTGATCCCTTTAAGATTATCCTAGATGCTTCATTAATGAACTTTTAAGCTTTAAGCCACCTGTTAAGTGAATTGCCAGTCTCTTTTATCATGTTCTGCCAGTCTGTTGTTCCTATCCTTTATATAAATTGCCTGGTTGCCTAGTTCAAGAGCACATCATCAGCTCCTGATCAAAGCATGATCTTTGAGAGGATCCTTGAGAGGAAAAGAAAGTAATGGCCCTAATTCAGTTACTCCAGCACTTGGGCTTGTAAGAGGAGCCATCAAACCCTTGCACAACTCTTGAACTCTAGACCACTGTTTCTGTCATTCTGACTTTTGGATCTATGCTCAATCTCTTGCTTGACAATCAGATCAGCTCATATAATTTCCTGTTGCCAAAATACAGGCTGTTCCAGATAAGGTCTATGCCTTTCTCCTGCTATCAGAATACTGTTGCCTCAAATATCAAGGCAAGTCTTAACACTCTGGCTAGCTATCTCTGATTACTCTCAGGAACTTTATGACATGGCAATAAAGACTTTTCACTTGTATTTACCTGACACTCTGTTTCGCACTGTTTGGCAAGGAACAGGCTCTGATGGGCAATTTGATTGAGACCTTGGGAAGTGGGAGTGATAGTGGCCTGAGACAGGATTGCTCCTGAGCTGCCTCTCCCATGTGCTAATTGTCATGGCCCGCAGTCTGGGGAATTTTGGAAGATAAATCATTTAAAAAAAAGATTCTGAAAGGCAGTGAGTTCAGCGCAACAGATGTACGAGTCTATATTAAGGCCTAATTGCGGAAATAAGTGTAGTAAAACATAATTATTTATCTCATGTTAATGGTGTCTACAGGGTGATTTATGACCCTGAATTTTAATCCTTATTTCATTTATGCTTTTCCCCCAATCTGGAGTTTAATGCAGCTTTTTTTTTATTACTGGTTGATTGGTTTTCTTCTGCTTTTAAAATGTATTCATTAGTTCATTGTGTATTACCTAAACTTACTTTGGTGACAGGCAGTTTATAACAGAAACAGAGTTGGAAGAGACCTTGGAGGTCTTCTAGTCCAACCCCATTCTCAGACAGGAAACCCTATGCAATTTCAGACAAATCCTTGTCCAATGTCTTCTTAAAAACTTTCAGTGTTGAAGCATCCACAAGTTCTGGAGGCAAGTAGTTCCACTGATTAATTGTTCTGCCAAGAAATTTCTCCTTAGTTCTAGGTTGCTTCTGTCCTGGATTAGTTTCCATCTCTTGCTTCTTGTTCTGCCTTCAGGTATTTTGAAGAATAGGTTGACTCCCTCTTCTTTGTGTCAACCCCTTAGATATTGGAACAGTGCTATCGTCAGTCCTTTTTTTCATTAAGCTAGGGATGCCCAATTCCATCAACCAAATCTTTATATGTTTTAGCCTCCAGTTCCCTAATCATCTTTGTTGCTCTTCTCTACATTCTTTCAAGAGTTTCAACATCTTGTTTACATTGTGCGACCAAAGCTGGATGCAATATTCCAAGTATGGTCTCTATATAGAAAAGCAAATTATAAAGAAAAAGAAATGTAATGTAGCTATTCCAGTTATTATAAACATAGACTTTTGTAGATTTATGTTATTTCTGAGTTGAAATGCATAGGATTTTGATTGCTAGTTCTAATATGAAATGGGATCTAAAATGAGTATGATAGATTGTCACTCAAAAACTATCAGTGCAAGTTTTGTTACAAATTAACAAGTTTTTGTAATATTTAAAATGATTCCTTCAGGTTTTTCAACCAAGCAACCAACCAGCCAGCCAGCGAGTTTACTATAACTGAGCTCAGAATAACTCAAACACATTATGCTAAATTGGGCCAGATAAGCCAAAGATTTTCACAGATTCTGTTCCAATTTCCCATTTTTACATTTGGGAGATATCAACTATACCACATATATCAACTATATACTGCTATACATGAACTTTTGAAGTTTGAATTAGCTTGAAAAAGTGATTTTCATTTGGCTCAGTTATATAGAAAATAACTCTGAAGCTTTGAAGAATATTCATCTTTAAGGAGTTTAATTCCCTAGGGACATTTTTTAAAAAATCCTGAAGAAAGGTTATATTGTATACATAATTTGGGACAGATAGTGGTGCTTATATGAATTAATAGTAAGTGAAAAGGGGAGTAATGTGACATGTAAAGTTTTTGTACTTATTTTATAACTTTTTATAATATACTGTTAGGATTTAAATAGAAAAGAACACAGAAAAGAACATTGGTAGTTAAACACTTTTGATTTGCGCCTCCCCCTTTAGTAACTTCCATCCCTTGAATAAACACACAGTTCTAACACTTAGAAAGGGAAGATGCCAGACTATCTCATAATAATCCACATCTAGGAAGGTTCTTCCTTCCCAGGCTTAGCACATCCTCAGGGCGACAATCCTAACACATCTAAATATACACCTCACAGTCAAAGCCTAGGACAAGAACCTCAATCTGCATATCTAAACATCAAAGCCCACTTGTCATAATATATACCTCTAGCAGTACATCTCTAACATTGTAGACTACCTTCAATGATTGTGTGTGGTTGGCTGAATAAACTATACTTCTGACAGCTGCCCCTTGTGTTTATTTGTAACCTGGCTCAGGAAACGGACCAAGAAAATCCTTCTAACAATTTAATCTTGTGACTAAATAGCCAGTATCAGCCTTTCAACCTGTTCCTGGTTGAGGTAGTAGGTGGAGTGATTTCAACAATGATCTCAACAATGTCTTGAGTTTCTTCTCCTATGTTTTATGGTTTATGAATTTGGAAACAGATACAGATATTTTCTTCTACAGATTTCAATATTTTTTGGGTAGTCAGGTCGGCCCCAAAGCTAATGCCTCCAGTTGCAAGATAAATATAATTTATTATAGAGAAGGCATTTTCTTAATGTTCCTTGAACTATTCTGTGATTAGATTAATATTCCCTTTCCCTTCAGGAGCTCAAGGTGATCTATGTCTGCAAGGGACCAAATGAACAAGTAATCATCTACACCTACAAAAATAAATACAGTAGAAAATAATGAAGACAAATGATTCAAACCATTATTCCACATCAGTAGTTTAATGTTAACATCACAAGAACTCATTTATGAAACAGAATTATTTTCCTGAATAATGATTTTAGTGGTATGTTTTATGTGTTATATTATTTCTGCAGGCATTCTGCTTAATCAGCAAAGAGAGGGGGGAATTGCAAATTAATAAATAAAGAAGTTAGTACCAGATTGAATGCAGCTTATTATCAATTTCCTGCAAGTACCATCACCTACCCTCTATTGTACTCCAGATTGCTTCTAGCAAGTGGCTGCTCGTGGTTGCTTTTTCATTATACACAGCTACATGAAACTTTCCCCCCAAACTGCTAATTAGAAACATTTCCAGTATCAGAGAATGCATAGACATAATGATTACTTATCCACTTTCCTACCTGGGACAGGAATAACTGATCTTTTTATTTCTATGAAATTGTATAATCGCTATGGAGTTCTTGGTTGTTTGCTTGCATAAATTTCATTAACCAAACAGGTAATATAATCAGTGTGAAGGAGTGGCTTTGTTGCCTATTTCAATGCTTGTCTTGCCAGTTTTGGTAGGTGTGTAGTTTTCTCCTTGGTGATGCTTTGATTAAAGTATTGTTTTCTGCCTGATTGTTTGTCTGGTGCTGATCCCTGCTTATCTGAATATGGAAAGTTGATATGCTACAATATTTTTGTTTCCTTTCTAGGTTTTTTATTGTCTCTTTTGATTGATGTATGGATGCGGTTTATCTCCATGTGTCTATTGATGGCTGATTTGTCTGAATGCCAAACTTCCAGGAATTCACTAGTGTTTTGAGGTTTGTCTTTGTCTATGATGCAAATAGTTTCCCAGCTGAAACTATGGTATGTTTGTCCATGTGTGGTGAGATTAAGTTTTAATCCTGTCTTCAGACAGCTAGTTGGTGTTCATGTATAGCAGGGGCGTCAAACTGGCAGCCCGCAGGTTGGATGTGTCACACGCAGGCCACGCCCATCCCAGCTCCACAAATGGGAAAAATGTCACAAAATGTGATGGCAACATGACACCGCAAATTTGACACCGGTGATGTTTAGTATGGTGTTCATTTATGTTCTGTATAACCTTTTTGAAGCTATCCACCTTGATGGTTGTCACATTGCTCTGTAATTATTTGCTTCATGTAGAAATATTTTTATTAGCCCTGGATTTTATATCAACAAGTTTTCATTCAGTGACTTTTTTTCTTAATACTGAGAGTGAAAAATAGCAATGACAATAGCACTTAGACTTATATATGGCTTTATAGTGCTTTAAGCCTCAGCATATTGCCCCCAACAATCTGGGTCCTCATTTTACCCACTTCAGAAGGATGGAAGGCTGAGTCAACTTTGAGCCTGGTGGGATTTGAACTGCCAAATTTCAGGCAGCAGAAGTGGCTTGCAGTACTGCACTCGAACCACTGCAACCCTGAGGCTTTATTTTTGCATACTATAAATTCTTTCATGCTTATTTACATTTCTTCCTTCCTTATTGCTTATATCAAAAGCTTTTCAAAAGGCCACAACTTTTCTGCATGCATTAAACGGAAATCTCAGGGTAGAAATGTGAATATTCTTTAAACCTTTCCCTCTTATATTTACAATCTGTAAATACAGTGCTGGAAGATGCATAATGTGTATAAGCCTGAACCGGGAACAGTTGAATCAGAATATCTGATCTGAATTGTATAGGTTTATATTATAATCTATCAATGTTTGCATGACTGTTTTGTTTTTCCCGCTCTTTTTATGAATGCATTATTTATTTGTTCCTAAATTAAATTAGAAAATAAGTAAATGAGTGTAATAGAGTTTACTTCTTTCATTAAAATTACATCACATACATTATTTGTCTCTGTAATTCACATCTTAAATGTATTGCACAATTTCTCTCTCCAATGACTGTCTTATATATACTATTATCATTGTACAAACCCTTGTTGTATGTCAGAATTATTTTTGTGCTAGAAGAGGTGCCTTTCTCGATTAATTTCCTGAGATTAGATTCTTGTTAATAGGAACTGACAACATGATCTGACAAAATGATCTGCTAATCTTGCTCTTCTTACTTTGAAGAAAATCCATCTACGCATCTCTCAAAAACTGCCAGTGACAAAATATAGCTATCCTGAACAGCTTTTAATAGGGATATGATTGTACTGTTATTAGATAGAAGGGAAAAAATAGGTTGCTAGACAAGCCTGACTCAGAGTGAATCTTAATTTAAATTATTAGGAAATTGACATTAAAAGACTTTCATTGCTCAATCAACATTTTTTTTCAGTACCCGGGCCATTCACATATGCCAAACTACTTTGAGACCTGACCAGGCAAATTGCAGCTAAGTCCGGTGCTATTTGCCAATGCCTAACACAATGTATTTTTGTGTATTTAAAACAAGAAAGTACTGAGATGGAAGCCAAAATGGGGTCATTTTTTTCCTCACTAATGGAGTGCAAGGCTATTCTGAGGTGATCACCCTGTCTATCACAAGTTGAGTAAGTCATTCGACAACATAACAAATTGATTTTTTCCCCCATCCTATGATGATAATGGTGAAAAAACGCAGTGTTTTCTTTGGACTTTATATAAAGTGATGCATCATAAGCAGTGGTTGAGAACTGGTATATTGAGTACTAGTTACTATAACCCTAGTAACACCAGCTAGTGTACAAATACGTATACATATACATACACAGATACAGATACAGGTAGTTCTCAACTTACGACCATAATGGAGCCCAAAATTTCTGTTGTTAAGTGAGACATTTGTTGAGTGAGTTTTGCCCCATTTTATGGCCTCTCTTGCCGCAGTTGTTAAGAGAACCATAGCAGTTATTAAATTAGTAACACAGTTGTTAAGAAAGTCTGGCTTCTCCATTGACTTTGCTTGTGAGAAGGTCGCAAAAGGGGATCACATGACCCTGGGACACTGCAACCATCATAACTATGAGTCAGTTGTCCAAGCATCTGAATTTTGATCACGTGACTATGGAGTTGCTGCAAAAGTCATAAATGTTAAAAACAGTCATAACTCACTTTTTTCAGTGGTGTTGTAACTTTGAATGGTCACTAAATGAACTATTGTAAGTCGAGGGCTACATGTACATATGTATACATACACACACACATATATAAGCACCAGATAGTATACATAGATAGTATATGCGAGGGCTGTCAAACTTGCAGCCTGCAGGCCAGATGCATCAAGCGCTGGCCTCGCCCACGCCCTTTTTAGCGAAGGGGAAAAAAGTTGTGATATCTCATGTGATGTTGTCGTGATGACACGAGTTTGACACCCCTTGTATACACTATCTATGTACTACAAAAACTCTTGTGTCTGTAACCTTTAACTGGGTGCAACAGTGCATCACAGGGCAACAATTTTTGAACCAAAGTACTTCGAATGGGTTAACTTATAGAATGCATTCAAAATCTGGGACCCATAACTCCTATAAGATTGAAATTTGGCAAAGTTGTGATCTTTCCAGAGTTGCTACCCTGCTGCACAGAGGTTCAGTACACCAATCCCATTCTAGCCCTCTATAGGCTAGGTGGAGCAGTCTCACCATTGACTGCCATGTTTAGTCAGCCACAGTCAAGTCAGCAGGAGGTTGGAAGAGTTTTCCATTCTGACTACTTTTTTTTTGCTCTGGTCATTCTATTTCTCTGCTTAGATAAGGAAATTTAATGTGAATGAAGTGCCAGCATTTTTGCTACTCACGCTGCAGTCTCTTCCTTCCCTGTATTTGGCTGTGCCTCCTCCTTCTGCGTTGGTCCCTTTGATTCCATTGGTTGTTCAGCTTTAGAAGGCTCAGGTCCTGATTCTGGAGTTCTTGCTTCATCTAGAATCAAATAATTAATAATATTATTATGCAAGCATGTTCTTGCACTCAGAATATTAATTCTTAAAAACCAAAGAACAACAGCGACGGGGAAAATATAGCTAGAAGAACAACTTAAATTCACAAATAACAGCATCAGGTACTGCAGATACTAAATGTTTGTTGCCTGTCTCGTCTAGAGTTTTTCAATCTAGGGAGCTCCTGATATGTTGGAATACTGTTTGCATCATCCTCTGCCATTTCTAGTGCATGTTTAAAATTGGGAGTACTGGATTATAACAATAGCACTTAGACTTATATACTGCTTTACAGTGCTTTACAGCCTTCTCTAAGCGGTTTACAGAGTCAGCATATTGCCCCCAACAATCTGGGTCCTTATTTTATCCACCTTGGAAGGATGAAAGGCTAGGTCAACCTTGAGCCTGGTGAGATTTGAACTGCCAAATTGCAGGCAGCCGGCAGCAGCAGTAGTAGCCTGCACCACTGCACCACCGCACCATCATGACTATAATGCATATAATATTCTTCAATTTATATTTGGTAAGAAAAAATGATGATAGATGTAATAAAACAAACAATGACTATACTACTGTTTTGGGAGCAAATAGAAGAATTGAATAAAAGTAACTCTCCAAGAAGTAACTTCTTATATTTGGAAAAATATGTCAAGGAGACTCTTTCATCTTTATTCATCTACTTGTCTGCATGCAGGGTTTGGATTGCAGTTACCATTTCTTTTCTTGTTCAAGACCATGAAGTTTCTTACTGCTATCTGATATAGTATAAAGGATTTATGAATTCTACTGTATATTGAATTTTAAACATGTTGTTCATCACGCTTAAAAAGTAGACAAAGGTCAGCTCGAAAGGCTAAACACTGTATGGAGTCAGCTCGAAAGGCTAAACACTGTATGGAAGAGTAAATTTTACCTCTTGGTTTCTGATAGATGTTATTTTGTGATTAGCCAATTCCATCATATTAGAAATTTCCTTATTGGGCAATATCCTCATGGCAGGTATCAAATTGCCAAATGTGCTTGGTTTAGAGTACTCAAAGCTATTCCAAATCTTTCAAAATCTGCCATCTTTTATCCCCAAGAGGTATTCTAGTGGAAACGTTGCTGTCAGCTTCATTTATAGTATTTTCAGAAATGTTTTGGACATTACAGTATATCCACATACTTCACTACTTTACATTATCTCTGGGCACTAAAATGACTGAAGCTTTTCCCATACTGAAAACAATACTACAGTACTGAATCATAGGAAAAGGCTATTTTCCTTTGAAAAATGGAGAAAGCTCAGCCAGAATCCTATTCCCTGATATCTACAGATTACCGTATTTTTCGGAGTATAAGATGCACTTTTTCCCCCTAAAAGAGGATGAAAATTTGGGTGCGTCTTATACACCGAATGTAGCCCTGCCCACCTGCTGGCCCCCACCCTTCAGCTATTTTTTGCCTCTGCGGGTCGCTTTTTAGACCTGTTCCAGGCTGCAGGAATTGCCACAGACCATTGCTGCCTTCATGCCTTGCATTTTTGGCTTCTGTGCCTCGCGTTTTCAGCCTCCGAACACTCCACTTCATCCCCCTTCAAGGCTGTAGGGATTTCCACAGCACATCGCTACCGATCGCCACCTCTGCGCATTGCATTTTCAGCCTCCACGCATCACATTTTCAGCCTCCGCACACTCCGTTTTTGGCCTCTATACAATCACACTTTTGGGTGGGGTGTGCAGAGGTTGAAAATGTAATGTGCGGAGGCCAAAAACGCAATGTGCGGAGGCAGCGATCAGCGGCAATGTGCTCTGGTGATCCCCGCAGCCTTGAAGGGAGCTGAAATGGAGCATTCGGAGGCTGAAAATATGAGGCACAGAGGCCAAAAATGTTAGGCACAAAGGCGGCGGTGGTCTGTAGCAATGCCTGCAGCCTGGAACAGCTGATTGGGGGTATTCCAGAAGGCCAATCCACCTGACAATCAGCTGCTTGTGTTGAATCAGGCTACAATAACATGCTGAAGCTGACCAGGCTGTTTGCTACTTGCTGCAAGGACACTAGCCAGATTAATACCGATGAATGCTGATAGGCAGAGGCAGAATTTTTTTTTCTTGTTTTCCTTCCCAAAAACTAAGGTGCATCTTATACTCCGAAAGATACGGTACTTTTATCTATTTTAAGAAAACACATAATTACATGCACATCAACCTAGTGTACAGCATGAGGGGCACAAATGATAGTACCTCCTGATCTTGCTATGAGAATTCATTCACAAAAATGTATCTAATGTTAAATGGAGCCAATGGTCCATACAGCAAGATTCCTGGAACCTTTATGCAATCTTATGCATTCTTGATGTAGTCCAATAATGTTTATTTTGAAAGAGTTTCCCGACTTCAAGCAGAAATGTTTACTAACATCTGCTACTCTTTAATTGCAGCCTTCTATGTATACCATGAGCTGTATCACTGAACTAAAGACATTTTCACACCTATGATTTATAAAAGTGACAGGAGTTATACATTGCCAGAATCTTTAGACTGTGCAGCTGATTCTACATTTTTCAGTATTGTTGCCAGATAGAAAATTTGAACACGATAAGTATATTTGGGAATACTGCAGTTGACTGGCAAACTTTATTTTGCTGGATAATTTTCTCTACACAAAGTGGACGTGATCTGCCATTGTGATAGATGGTAGACCAAGATGGAGAGAAACAAAAAGAGATTTAAAAATCATGTTTTGCTACAAAGCTAGCTGAAGTAAGAATTACAAAACACCTTAATATCCTTGGATTCGTGCTACTGAATTCTTATGTGGGAAAAAGGCGGTTTGGGATGGGCCTAGTGGGAAATTAATGAATGAATCACCCAATCTCATACCACTGCAATAGAGAAGAAAGAGTTCTCTACAAAAAACAATTTTCAAGTTACTGATACTGTTTTCCCTTTACAACAGTGCAATTACATTACCATTTAATATAACAAATGTTACCAGCATTGTATTAGTAACTAATAAATCAAATCATAAGTAAAAATAGCTTCACTTAAGAAATCATTAATATGTCTGAAAGATAGGGTGAGACAGACACTATGTAAGAAAAGGATCACACTTCTAAACAAGCAACTTTGCTGAGTTTCCTGGTGCTACTAATTTGTTTTAAATAAGAAAAATAAAGCACAGTGATAAAATCCATAAAGCTGAACATATTTTGTTCTAGTCCTAAAGCACATGCCAGGGGATATATGACTATATTTTCAGCATTATTTGCTGGCAACATTCTGATATTATTTCTATTGGACATTTAAGCATTGCTTTGGGGAAATTCCAGTAGTGTGTGGGTAGCAAAATTTAGAGTTTGTTTCTGAAGAAAGGTGTGTTATTTATTTAAGAGACATAGCAATAGGAATCAAGAATTTTGGAATTAGGATTATAGAGTTCCCTGCCAACTGGGATAAATCATTTGCGGTGAGATAGTATGAAACATATAATTAGCGTACTAAGATTCACTTTCTATGTGAATCTACTTTCTATGATTGAAGGAACATGATTGAACCAAGAGATTTTAATTGTCTTTTAGGAAGAATTGGAGGCTGGGGGGGGGGCTATTATATTATTTTATTAATTTATTATTT
>JANHFL010002050.1:124143-160951 GCA_032468155.1 Oxyrhabdium leporinum | reverse complement strand
ATGCTGACTCTGTAAACCACTTAGAGAGGGCTGTAAAGCACTGTGAAGCGGTATATAAGTCCAAGTGCTATTGCTATGCTCCACAGTTCTGGTTTGATGTATTTGGAAAGGTGGGTCACTTAGACAGTAACAGTTTATAATTTCCGCCCCGTATTAGTTAAAGGTCTATGATAAAGCTTGCAGAAGAGGTCATTGACTCTACCTCTGGTAAGTGTAAAAACCTGGAGGAAGCGGGGTTAACTACCAGTCACTGGAGACAAAGCCTTCCAATCTGGTGCTGATACATAGAACTTAAGATTTTCAGAGTTCCTCGTCTGTGTCTCCAGAAACCATGCTGCGTAGGAATTCTGGAAATTTTTAATCATGTATGAGGTGTGTGTGTGTGTGACTGATAGGGTTAATTGGTCCATAATTGGAACAACACAATTGCACTTGATAAAAACTAGCTGTGTCTCTTCTGTGGTAAAATTCTTGGCTACATGCTCCCAGGAAACTTTTGTTATTCAGAGCCCTTCCAGCAGTTATCACTAATTTGTCATTTTGAATGTGAAAAAAAGAAGAAATAAATATAATCATTTATTTAAAGGAAATGGAATCAGATTTAGTTTTTAATCCAGCCTCACTCATTCCTTTATCCTGCCCTACCTACTTTTAGGAATTCGAATCCTAGCTCTCACCCATGGGCCAGAAAAGGTTCTAAACATAACCCCCCTCCCCCCACAACCCATGCATATTTTCTTCAGATATTGCAATACTACTTGCTATTCGTTCAGGATTTATCACTAAAACGAGTACAGACTTTTTTTAAAGCCCACTTTTATATACAGGTAGTTCTCAACTGGTGACCATTTGTTAGTGTTCAGAGTTATAACTGTACTGACAAAAGTGACCTACAACTAATCCTCACACTTATAACCGCTGCAGTGTTCCCATGGTCACATGATCGAAATTTGGGCACTTGGCAGCTGGCATGTATTTATAATGATTGCAGTGTCCCAGTATTATGTGATCATCATTTGCGACTTTCCCAGCTGACTTAACAACAAGCAAAGTTAATGGGGGAAGCCAGATTCACTTAACAACAGTGATTCACTTAATGACCATGCTGATCCACTTAACAACTGTAGTAAAACTGGGCATGACTCACTTAACAACCGCTTTGCTTAGTATGGAAGTTTTCGTCCTAATTGTTGTTGTAAGTTTAGGATTACCCGTCTCTCACTAATTATTTTGGGCATAAATCTTATTAAAGGATTTTAAGAGAACATTAAAACTAACATAAACTAATACAACATGGGAAAACCAAGGAAAAAAGTGCAGTGAGAAAATATAAAAGAAATAGAAGTTTTCAGTTTCTTCTGCAGCAAATATAAGTATCTGACTGATTTTTTTAAATCCCATTTTCATTATGATGAAGATCTAGGATTCACTGCTGCAAAAGAGCAAAACTTTCCCATTAACTCTTATAATTACTCTCCCAATTTGGGGGAAAAGACAGTTATTCCTTAAAAAATGAATTCCTTGCATTAGGGACTTCGTTGTTGGAATATGTTAAGCAATTTTAATTTTTGTACACAAGAAATAAATCAACATTAACATTTCTTGTCTTTTTCTAGCTTGCTTGGGTCCATGTTTCCAATGCCTCGGGTTATTTATGCGATGGCAGAAGATGGATTACTATTCAGGTTTTTGTCTCGTGTCAATGAGAGGACAAAAACCCCAGTGTTAGCTACAATAACCTCAGGAGCTGTTGCAGGTAAGAAAGATTCCTTAAGAATGACTCAAGTCATTTCTAGGTCACCCACTACTCTATGTGTATGGTGTGCATATTATAAACACGTGCATTTCATAACTCCATAATGAGAACACCTTGCATCTATAAAGCAGATCAAAACTAATGTCACATATTTAGTGCACTTTAAGATGCAAATATTTTTAAGGTTGCAAGACTTGCTCATTCAGAAATAATATTTCTACTCTTACGGTGTTGTGTAAGTCACGCACAACTTCATTTTTTTGCCTTTTTTTGAACTCTGGTTTTCTTGCTTCTTCTCATGAACTTTACATCATCTCCTGGGAAACAAGAGCTTGTTGGCCCAGAAGTATGGATAAGGATTAAATTGTCATGATTCATCAGGCTTGTAAATGAAATAAAAAATATCCTGCCACTTAATTAGTGTCTTCTCTCTCTGCTTCTGCCTCTCCCTCTCCCCCTTCTTCTCTCCACCATTAGCTGTCATGGCCTTTCTCTTAGACCTCAAGGATCTTGTAGACCTGATGTCTGTTGGGACGCTTTTAGCTTACTCCTTGGTGGCTGCCTGTGTCTTGGTACTAAGGTAAGAAACGATAGCATTGCTGACAAATTAGCTTCAAAGATAGCCCAAATTTGGTTTCTCGAAAGGTATTTAATTTTAGATTTCATTACCTACTAAGTTCAAAATGTGAACTGAACTCTTGCTCAACAGCAGCAGATCTTAGGCGACATTGGGAAGAATCTTATATGCTAGTCAGGGCAAATAATTCCCTACAATGAAAACTGGTTTCAGGAGCATCATTTGTCTGCACTCCCAAGATCCCGTCTGTGTCATTATTGGTGCAGATAGCTTTATGTCCCATCTGCTCTGCTGCCCTTGGGACAGGTCATCTTACCCTTTCCATGTAAATGCAAAACAGGTGTTTGGACTTTTATCTTTGTTTATTTTGGCAAACTGCTTCATATAAGATTTTCCTTGTAATACTGTTTTTCCCCTTCCGCTTTCATTTTCAAGAGTTAGGACTTTTTGCAGCTTCATTTAGTAAGTTAAAGAAGCAGTTGGATAGTATGAAAAAGGACCTCATGTTTATATGAAGATAAAAAGCCCAGTATTAAGTGTAGAAAGCTTGCTCTACCATTACATAAAACAACAGCAGAATTAAGCAGACGAACAGCAATGGATCCTGGTCACCTGCTGTTCACCTGTTTAAAATAGCAGTTGATCCAGGAGGTATGGTGGAACAGTGCCTTAAGAACACTGGATTTGCCAACCAAAAATGGTCAGCATGCTGTGGTTCAAGCCCTATAGCACTGCAGGACAGTGTGAGCTCCCATCACTTGCCTCTAACTACCTAGCAGTTTGAAAGCACTATTGCGAGTAGATAAATGGGTAACATTCTGGTGGGAAAGGCTAGCTGCAAAGGAGAAAGGGAGTCAGCACTGGACCTGCCCGGATACGAGGCAAGATCAACAGGAGCCCCAAAATTTGGCATCAACCCAAATGCCATAGCCAGTTTGCATCCTGTGGTGCACCATGAATAAGTATGCAAGCTCTAAATTGAACGAACCGGCAATTAGTCTGTCAGAACTACTCTGTAAAGTGTAGATCCCTGTCAGAACTACTCTGTAAAGTGTAGATCTCCCTGATATCCATGTCAGATGAAATAAATAAATAAGCAGTTGATCTCCAATTTTTTAAAACATAGAAGTTACTTGAGCCTCTATTTTTTCTCTGTGATTTTTATTGTTCCCTTGATAGTTGAACATTAAGTGCAAACTGCAGATTGCAATAAAACATAACACATTTTTTCAAGAGTATTTTCTCCTTGAGGACAAATATAGTAGTATATAATACCTGAGTAACACCCTAATCAAGATATCAGAATCAGATTAGCTAAAGAAGAAAGCTGTTTTAGCCTTATTCCTGGAAATATAGTTTTGAGACTTGGTAGGGCATTTACCAGAGCAATAAAGCTTTAAGAAGAACATAACTCATTTAATCTTAACATTTCTGTCTATATGTAGCCTTGGCAGCGCTGTAATTTGCATTTCATTTTATGGATTTCATAGGAATACATGAAATAAAACCTAGTATTTGCAGTTTCAGTTGACAACGATAAAGTTTCTCCCTATTTTATTCCACTATTCTACTCTTGATATGTTCTACTAATAATCAAATAAAACCTTCCATTGGCATCTTTATAATTTCCAGTACTATTCTGCTAATGTGTATGTTATGTTTGTTTGTTTTCCTTATAGATACCAACCTGAGCAACCTAACTTGGCATATCAGATGGCTAGTACTACAGAGGAGACAGACACAAATGAGTCTGTGAGCACAAGTGAATCTCAAACTGCTTTTCTGCCAGAAAAGGGAGAGAAGTTATCCTTAAAAGTTATCCTCCTCCCCCAAAATACAGTTCCGTCCAAACTTTCTGGGTTTATAGTGAATGTCTCTACTTGTGTCCTAGGTAAGCAGCTGATTCCAAAAACTAGTATTATTCTCAATCATTGTGGCTCTGACTGTTGAGTTTCCTCTCTGAAACTAGCTAGTGAGTTTGCTGACGAACTGAGAATGTCCTCCTTGCAGTTTGTGTTTTAATTTAGCTCTCTTTAGAATAAAAACATTGTAGAAAGAGATAATGGTGAGAAAACCCCTGAAAAAAACAGGCAAAGAATTGGCAAGTGAAAAGTTGAAAGAAGCCCATCAAAGAAGCATAGAATACATAACAATCCTAATTCAGGTAGTCCCCACTTAACAACCCTAATTGGGACTGGAATTTCCATTGCTAAGCAAAATGGTTGTTAGGTGAAACATATGACTGTACTACATAGTGATGGCAATTCCAGTAGTGGTCCTGGTTGTAGTTGTTAAGCCAGGGCCATGCTATCCTTGAGTAAGGATCTCGTGCTTCTGCTGCCCTCCTGTACCTGCCTCCACTTCAACTCTCCTCACCTGCCTTGTCAGCATTGGGACAAAGAAGGCAAAGGTCGGGGAGGAGGTGGCGGGAGTAGGCAGCAGAGTGTTGGTCAGCCAGAGGGGCAGAGATTGGAGGGAGGGAGATAGGTGGGTGAGGGGAGTTGAAGCCTAGCCTGTGGTTATAAATGAGAATGGGCTGCCAAGCATCCAGATTTTAATCACGTGACTGGGTGTGTGTGTTGCAATAGCTGTAATTTTCAGAAGCAAACATAGCTACCATTTGTTCAGTGCCCTCATAACTTCAAAGGGTTGCTGAACAAATGGTTGCCAAGCAAGAATTACCTATAGATCAGCTTTTTGCCACAGGGGTCCCCAACCTTTGGGCCACGGCCACTAGTGGACCATGGCTGCTTCAGAATTGAACTAGAGCTGCTGGCCGGTGCACACGTGTGCGCATAGATCGACTCGCGCAAGCTGTGGGGCAACACGAACGCAGCTCAACTCACATGAGTAGCGGGCTGGCGCATGCACACATACACATATGCTGGCCGACCACTTGCACAGCCATTTCCCTCCCTCCCCACCCCCAGGCTGCCAAGCCATTAAAGGTTGAAGATCGCTGCTCTACAGGATTCAGTGAGCAAAACAGTCACTCAGAAAAGTGGATGTTGGAAGCTATGGATCCTAGGCATAGTGAATATCTGCATATGTCACAGATCGTATTATCCTTCACTTAGCTAACTACGGCTGTTTTTTGTATTCTTCCCCACCATGTTTAACAATGCATCCAACATCTTAACGTTTCTTGTTCTCAGGTTTTCTTATTGTCAGCTTCTGTAGCTTGGCTGTCCTTGCCAAGAAGGTTCTGATCAGTGGAGCAACGTGGGCCATTAGCATGCTTGTTGTCATCTTCCTCATCTGCTTTGCTTTCACGCTCATCATTTGGAGGCAACCTGAAAGCAAAACCAAACTCTCATTTAAGGCAAGTGATGTGTAAAGCATACATGCATAAAAGAAGAACAGGAGCCCTTGCTGGCTTTCTGATTGGAAAGAGAGATTAGTGGAGATCAGCCTGCTTTTGCCAGAAAAGCAGCAGTGAGGGGAGATAGCAAAAGACACTTTCCCACACAAATTGAACATATGACCTTCAGCTTTCTGGATGCTATTTTTTTAGGAAGGAGGGTTCTCATCTTGTCTGTTCTATTTGAATGTACTGGGAGATAATCGGTGGCATGCAAGGCTACTGTTTTTGTTTTGGTATTCCTAATAAAATCTTCCCAATAAACCAACTCATTACATTATGGGGTGGCTGCTAGAAATGAAGTCTTAATTCTTTTCACAGAACGAGTAAATGAGTGAGTGAGTGAGTAAATATATACATACATAAAGTAGAGGAAGGAAGGCATGCAGATTGTTAAAGTTGGGCAAGCAGTCGGTGACTTTTCAGATGTTGCAACTTTCAGAACTCAGTATGAAAATCTGAGAACTGGGTTTGCTGGCAGTTGTAGTTACACAATAACTCGGTGCACATTCCCCACCTGGCATAGCAGAAATTGTGTGTATCCCCAAATGTTTACATTGTATCCACAAACTTACGATAAAAAGAGGATTTGAATTCTGCATGCCTATATGATATGCAAGCCATAATTATGTATTATAACATCTGTGTTGGAGTACAGGCATTATATAGTTCTATTTCTGTGTATCAACTCATTCTAATAAATTGAGAGTTGTGAATATAAGTTGAGGTAGCCCTCTTTTAGTGATCACAATTGGGACTGACAGCTGTCATTAAGGGAACTGATTGCTAAGTAGGAAATCATATGAGCATGACTGCTTTCATTTCTCTCACTCCCCCACCCTTTCAAATGCTTATTCCAATCCTGGGATAAATAGAAAGAAAGGAATTAGTGTTTGTATTTACATTCATTGGAGAGCAAGGGATTACAAGAGTGTAAGCAGGCACACAATGGTGAATACTGTACACATTGAAAGGAATGTGGTAGGACCAGTTTCTGTAGAATTATTACTACAATGTAAATATCAGAAAATGTACATACAACAGGATGACATTCAGTAACAATATTTAAAGTCAACCTTATCATGGAAACTCTTTATCATATTACCGTAATAGATTTTCAATCCTAACGAAATATGCTTTCATGCTAAATTTCATGAGGAAGATTCTTACTCATTTCATTGTATGATAACAAAGGGAAGTTTCTGTTGTTTCCATACAATTTCTCTAACCTTCCTGTTTTGCCACATTGAACCACTATCAAGAATATTCCCTAAAACCCCATCTCTGAAATGTGATCAGACTGTGTAGAATAGAAAGGATTTAATTTTTTTTAAAAATATGTGTCTTAAATGTTGCAGTGGGAAAACTTGTGTGTAGGCACAAATCTACACTTGGATAATTGCATCTCCAATGTGTATTTGACTCTATAATTTTAAACACCTAGATCAGGGCTGTCAAACTCATGGCCCATGGGCCGGATGCGTCACGCATTGGCCACGCCCATGCTTGGTTTAGCGAAGGGGAAAAAAGTCATGATAGATCACGTGACGACACCATGACAATGCGAGTTTGACACCCCTGACCTAGATACAAGCCAGTAAGCATGACATCTTTTAAAATGTATTGTCAATAGTTTCTTATTCCAGATAATTCTTGCAGCATCTTATTGACTTGTCCAATTAGAGCTATACTCAGAAGAACCTGCAAGAATTTGCTGCCTTGCGTACATTCACAATATTATGCGCTTGCTAATATTGATGTGAGAAAACAATTCCTTACAAATAGAATCAAATTATTGATCTCAGGAGAAGGTAGATATGTGAACTGGTGTATCCCATACTCCTAAATGTAATCCAAGAAGCACATTTTTGCCTTTGTCTTGCAGGTCCCTTTTCTCCCTGTCCTTCCAATCCTGAGCATCTTTGTGAATGTTTATCTTATGATGCAGCTGGATGGCGGCACCTGGATAAGATTTGCCATCTGGATGGTCATAGGTAAATTTCGACTGTGTGACATGATGACATTCTCATTCATATAGGCAGATTAGTGAATACAAGACAGTTTTGAAAGTTGAAATGGAGTTCAGATTCTTTACTCTTGTAGTCAGAAGCCATAAAGCTACAACTGAGTTATCTTTAATATAGTATGAGAGTCCCAGGCATTAAAAAAAGATTAAAACCAAAGATTTTAATAAGCATGTCAACCCAGGCAGCTGGAATGAAACCGTTGACAGAGTTTTAGCTTTTGTCTAAAACAAAACAAACCCAGATTCAAACACGTTAAGACTTGGGAGTAGCCTTTAATTACTTTGATTAAATCTTTTAAATCATCTCCAGGAATAGGCCCATGCAAGGTTTGTTATGACAATTAAGCTTTAAATGTTGAAAGCAAGGGAGAAAGAAACATGGCAAGATCTGATCTATGCAGAATTAAAACGGAGTTCCCTATTTTTTGGTAGAAAGCACTCTGCAAAATATCTGACTTGCTTCTCAAGTCAAAGATAGACCACTCACTAAAAAAAATTATCAGTCCCCTTCAGCCATACTGCACTGCACTTTAGAACTACATACTCCTTGGATGTTCCACAAGAGCATCATCTCATGTTGTATTGTATTTCTTGTAGCTAGAGATTCCTAAACCGATGCATCCCGTGTGCTGCCTCACATGTTACCTAATGCTACTCCACTTTCCTCTTTTCTCCAGGCCTGGTGATATATTTTGGCTATGGCATATGGCACAGCGTAGAGGCATCTTACTCAGCACCAATGGATCAAGAAAGAAGTACACATAACAATATGGATACTTGTAAATGACAGCCTTCTTGCTCAGGAGGTTATTGAGATCACTATTACTACACAACAGGATACTTTTCTCTCCCGAATTCTGAAAGAACTTTTTTTTTTGGTAGAATATCAGGCAGGCTCTCATGTCCCCTTTAACATGGGGATGCAGTTGGGAGGAATCACAAGGAAAAAAATGCCTATCCTCTGGTGCACTCCCAACAACACTGTTACTTCTTGCTGACAGCTATTTCTCTTCTTGGCCCTTTGGATAGAAATTGCCTTTCAGGGTGTCAGTTTACTTCCAATGTTACTGTGAGAATAAGATTCTCAAGCTTGCAAATTAATTCCTGGCTACTGGAATGGAACACACTTTATACTGTTTCTCCAAAATCACCTGTATTGCAGCACCAGAACTAAACTAAAGCAAACCGAAACCAAACCATACATAAACTCTCTTACATGTTTATAAACTGTATCCACTTCCCAAGACTGGAATGAAAAAAAGAGGAGTGGTGCTATTTAAACATTGTATTTTTATGTATTTAAAGAGGGGCGATGCCTGAGTTTTGACAGAATGTTACAGCAATCTCCTTTAGCAAAGGTGGACACACCAGGCTTCCCGCAGCCCTCGGAGGCTTCTGTGCAATCTGCTAACTGAATTCCTCTCCTGTGCTTCAAACAGCTGTGTAGATACGAAGCAGAGTCTGTTGCTTATGATTGAACTGCTGTGTAGAAAGTATGACTTTCAGGTATGCAGATCTGCCAAATCAAGGGTAATTGCTTGCTTGGGATGCTATTCACATTTCAGCTCAGACAGTCCTGGTCAAAAGGCAGCCTTGCCCATGCTTGTATTTCAACAACTCATCGATACGCCCTGTGGCTGAGAAAAGGCAACAGTTTCCTGTAATAAAGATGGAATTAATAGAGGAGAATATTTGTAGCTCAGGGTTGACACGAGGAGTCCTTGGTGCTCTCTGAGCTTGCTTGCTTTCTTTCATTACCCAAACTAGGTAACATTACTAGTGCTAGTCTAATCTATGTTACCTAGTTTGGGCAATGAAATGTCCGCAAGGAAACAAGCAAGCTCAGAGAGCACCAAGGACCCCTCTAAGATGAAATCGAACACAGGGTTCTTGGGTCAAACTCCAGCATTGTCTTTACTGTTACGTTTGAAATAATATATTTAAAGTTAATATTTTATTGAAGGAGGGTTGTGACAAATGCAGCTTTTCTGGTACAGAGTAGGAGTCACCCTTAGGTTTTGCCTGGGGAATATTTGGGACTATAGAATATAAGTTTCTCACCTTATCCTGTTAGCGCTGACTTTTGCAAATAGGCCATCGGGTTTAAATTCAAACTCTTGTTATTTCATCTGTTAGGCATGGATGGGACAGGGGAAATCATAAAAGTATCTATCAGAGGGAGAATCGCCGCCTTCTAAAAATGTGGTTTTTCTAAAGGGAGGGTAAAAGTCTATACACCCATCAAATAATATTGATGCTTACTGTTTTGATATTCTAGTAAATAGTGTAGATTATTATTGTACTTTTTTCTTTTACACTGTTAACCTGGAGGCTTGAATTTATTATTACTTGTTCGTGGTATTTATGTCTAGCCCCTTGATGTGTTGTATTTGAGCAAGCTATATGGAAAAGAATAGCACTTAGAAGAAAGGGAAATCATTTTGTAGAGACTGCTTACTTTGTGTGAGGAAATTTAGAAGGGGGGTTATTTATTTATGGCACTCCCTATGTTTTGTCCAAGTTGTACCCTAGTGGTAAAGTTATTAGATGTGAATTTTCACTCAAGGTTTTCCCATCACTTTGGTGATTGCTGAGAATTTTAGTGATCTACCTGTCCAGAAGGTTAGACAGAGCTTCTGAAGACAGTGTTGACCCAGCTGGACCAATGACTTGATACAAGGCAGTTTATTGTATTTGATACTTCAGCAACTTCCTTTTGCCATCACAAAAGTCTGTGAAGGCTACAATTATAATGATGGGGGTGTTCTTTTTAAAGGGCTTCAGCATTGAACAGTTGAGAAATGCACAACTTAGTTTGAATCAACCAGACCTTCCCCAAGTAAACTGGCCAGGCTGCTCAAGGTGATTTGGGAAGCTCAGGGCTGGCTGGAAAATGTTCCTTTCATATGAACATTTATATGTGACTTTTGTTTTTGGGTTCTTCTGGATAGAATCCGACCAGGTCACCTGAATCTTTGTTTTAGAGTCTGTGAGGAGTGAGATGGAGCTTGCTTTGAGCTCTTCATTTTTGGCTGAATGTTGATTTGTGGATTGTTTCATACATGACAAAAGTCCTTTGCAGAAATCTCTTCTGTATGGTCACATTATATATCATCCATGCTTTATTTCAAACTTTTACTTATTATTAAAATACACCCTATTACATGGACGTCCAACCTTTTGCTAGGGCCACATTGAGTGAAGATGATTTGCCTTGGGCTGCACATAAAATATCTAATATAGTTAGTATATATAAATCCCATAATAATGTTAAAAGTTTATGATCTTGTGGGGTTACATTACTAGCTGTCCAGGGCCACATGCAGGCTGCTGGCCATAGTTGAACCTGCCTGTTCTAATACATTTTGAAAATGGCCTAGAAAGATGCTGTCAGATTTTCTATAAAAGTCAAATTACTTTGTCATTAAAATTCAATTTGAGAAGGGTCCCTAGGTAATTTTTGGAAGTGACTTATTTCTCCCCCGCTATTGTTCTTCTTAAGTAGATAAATCCATACTGTGTGTGTGGGCAGTTGATGAAACTGAAAGCAGCCTGAAGAATATGATTTTCAATTTGGCAATTTCCAAAGGACAGTAAATCCATACATTATAATTTAGTATGGTTGAATTGCAGTGTTTAGTCCAATTCATTTTTAAACTTATAGGTAGACCTTAACTTAATGACCACAATTGGGACTAGAATTTCAGCCACCAAGGGATGCGATCATTAAAAAAGTCAGTGTGTGACCGGATCTGATTTCATAACCATTTTTACCTGGTTGTTAAATGAATTATGCAGTCATTAAGCAAATTTGTCTTCCCCTATTGACTTCACTTGTCGGAAGCTGTTTTGGAAGATTGGAAATTGTGATCATGTGACCACAGAATGCTGTAACTGTCTTCAAGTGCCTAAATTGTGATCACGTGACTGGGCAACAGTTGTAACTTTGAGGACAAGTCATAAATTATTTTTTTCAGTGCCATGAATTTGAGCAGTCATTAAATGAATGGTTGCAAGTTAAGGGCTACCTGTACTAGAGAAAATAGTATTAGAAAAAGCCTTAAACACTGGGCATCATGTTTGGTTCTGTATGAGAGATACATGCATGCAGTAAAAAGCTGTTCCTTTTCAGATGTGGCATTTAAAGAAATGATTTTGGAAGGAAATTCTGTTACATGCGAAGAAACCTTTAAAAAAGTTTTTAACACACATATCAGTAGTGGAAAAGATCACAGATTAACGAAAGCAGCCTCCTAGTATAATGGCTCTCAAGTCTCACCTTCAACTGTCATAATTCCCATAGTGTAAGGGAATTTTGGAAGCTGAAGTCTGCTACATCCAAATGACACCAGGATGAGAGACATCGTTTTGAGTAAGGTTGATAACAAAGACTTGAATGAGTTTTGTTTTTCCTCTCACTTGAGATTCAACAACAGGAGATGTTAGGCCTGGGAAAAAGTTTTCTGGGAGAAAGACTTGCCGAGAACTTCTTGTGGGATATTCTCATGACTAGCTGTTTTTGTCTCTGTGGAGATGTTTATAGCTCCTGGTGGTATTCAGAGACTAAGACAGGGAGCAGGGAGCAACCCTGGACCAGTAAATATAGAACACCCCAAACAGGGAGCCCCCTTGCTTCTAGTATTGAAACCTCAATGGAGAAACTTGCAAAAGGTTGAGGTCTAATGGTGAAAACCTAAACGTTACTGCTGTAAGTTTGCTAGAGTGAAGAATAAGACTGCCATTTATTTGAGCTCATCTTTGTAAATATATGAGTAACTATTATTATTTTAATATTAGGATTGTTTTGTATAGCTGCTAGATGCTTTACATAAAATCCTATTCTATAGTGTTTATCAAAGCACACGGCTCAAAGAAAATGTGCAGTTTTTCTTGGGAAGGGAAGGGCTTATCAATAATTGTGGTTTTGAATCTAAAGAAGTCACTACTACTTTCAGGAATTGCCTGCTTTAAAATCTTACTAGGTTTTTATTAGCCTAAAGCCAAATTTGCAAACTCAGTGTGTGCAGAAGTAAAAAAAACAAAAAAAGTGACTTTCGATAACTTGATATTCTTCACATGTATTTGAATTACATGTTTCAAAACTGGCATAGTATTCTGAAATTTTTAATTCTCCATATCTGGAGAATTACTAATTGGGAATAAGTGTTGCTTCTTTAATGCATGGGGTGAAGGGAGAAACATGTGCAATATAAAACAAAGTTGACAATTTCTACTTGATCAAACCATTACCATAAAAGTCAGTTTTAGTAAGTCAGATTTATGCAAATTAATCCCCAAATTAATTCCAATTACAACTCCAGCTTTTTAAGAGCAACAAATTGCTTGCTCATCAGTTCCTTCCAAAACCAATGGCAGTTATCAATGATCAGGTAGTACCTTTTTTCAGTTAACACATTTTATTGAAAGGTAGAAGCTTTCAAATGTGTTAGAAAAAGTGCTGCCAGACTTTTTTTTTTTTGCTGCTATAAACTCGCATGGCTATTCTCATACAATGCCATTTATATAAATATTCTATTCTTGTGCATTTGAAAGTTTTGTATTGTGAACTAAAATGCAATCTATTTTGTAAATATTTTCAATTGTTATAATTTTACAATCGTCTTCAAAATATTTTATTTAAATGTTTATATTTTGTACATCTTTTCTGCCTTTTATTTTTGATTGTCACCTTTTCATCTCCATATCTACTCCATGTCTACTTTTACTCAGTGTGTTGATAAACGAGAAATGTCTGACTAGTGTTCAGCAAGCAGTAAAAATTTTAACCTAGTCAGTAAAAACTTGCAACAACAATTTCTATTTTTATGTTCATCAATTCTATTAATCCTCACGTACTTAATGGAATCATGCTACAAACACTGGATCATAGAATAGTCTGATAAGGTGAGGATTTTTAATTCATTTTCTTTAAGCCATTTAAAAAAAAGAAATACTTTATTAAATATGTTTTTATTGGTTAGTGAATAGATAGTTATCAACAGGAGCAAGCCAAGTACAAGTGGCTTGCCTTAAATGTAGAATCAATATGCTTTCAAGGGTGATTAAGCAGAAGGCATGTTCATATAAGCATTAACAGAATTTGTATTATCACTTCAGTAGGACCGGTTTCCATATTACCTTCATTGTTTTAACAGGCTGGTTGAACATCCTTTATATGCCACTGCTTGAATGTGTATGTGAAACTTTGTAAGCCCATTATTTTATTGGGAGTAGAGGAGAGAAAAGAGTATGTGTCTGACTTTCCTGTTAAACAACTCATCATCACTTTTTGTCACTTTCTGATCATTCACATATATCTGCACACACACACACACATACAGAACCTGCACAGTGTGAGCAAGTGGTTGTGGAAGGAACTGTCATCCATATGTACCAGATTTCTAATAAGGGATGTGTGTATTAAAGCCTGCTTTACTGGATGAATGCCATATTTGGCAAGGTCAAAGTGCTTTGTATATATGATGCTGTCTCATTTAATTGCTGATGGCAATCTTGTTGCCTTTTACTGTGTATCTCTTATTTTACTATGTGGTGTATTTACAGGGTAACAAAATGAAACTTATTTAAGTTGTACAAAAGGAGTTTTCAACCTATGTGACGGACCTCTTCTGCATTTACCAAAATTCAAACGTGTTGTACAGATACTACGTTTGGGTTCTAAATTTGAATTCTAAGTTTGAATTCTAAATTCACGCATGCAGCTTGGACTGTTGTAGAGTTAAATACGCATGTTGTAGAGAGGTGTTTTTTTTTTCCCAGAGAGGAAGAGAATACAGTAAAGTTCCACTGATGTTTATCTTCACTAATTAGAACTTTTTAGTTTGTTGAGACTACGGTCCTAAAAACACCTCTTAAGAAAGAATGTTGACTGCACTATTGAAAACAGTATACTTTGCTTCTGAGAAATTGTACATAGGATAGTGCTACACATTTAAATTTTGTATACTACTGAAATTATAACATTGGTGCCTTCTTGTGTTACTGAAGGAAGTGTGAGAGCTTTAGAAAAGCGTAACACGGAAATATAATGAGTAGGCTCCCCCTCCCCCCAACCTCTTATTGCAGTGTTCCACAGTCTGCTGCCCTTTATATGTATTGGACTAACGTAATATGGCCAGTGGGCACCAGGTTGGGGAAGCATGTTTTAACTCTGATAATAAATTTATAGTGGATAGTTCCTCGTTGCAAAAATGGCTAACATTTGGTAATACGTTTGTGCAAGGCATTTATGGGAGGTGATTTGCAGACAACTTTTCTTTAAAGTATTAAACACAGCCATAGCCTTCATAAGGCTTTTGTGAGTGTCTTGAAGGCTGCCTCTGCTCATCTGCATTTGTGTGTAGAGATGACACAGAAGGACCATCTGAAAGGTGTGAATTTATATCCATATACAGATAACCAGCTGGTAGCCTTGAAGAGGGCTCTCTTTCTCTCTCTCTCCCTCCCTTCCCCTCCTTCCCTCCCTCCCTCCCTCTCTGCAACAGTAATGTACTTCGTAAATTACCTCTTCCAAATGTTTCGCACAATTCTGATTGTTACAGGAGACTCATGAAAAGGAATAATTACATCCTGTAACGCTCCTTATTTCTGAAGCAGAGGCCAAACCTTATGAAAACCGTGCCTGGTTGTTCTTTTTTAAAAAAAAATCAAACCTAGAATTCCTCAGGGTATATTTTCTCATTCTTGACACATATCCTAAGAAAAATCCTATCAACTTTATTATGTTTCTAGATGGTGAGGGATCTTAACCAGATCACACTCATGCTTTGTTTTGGAAATGCTGGAAGGGTGGTGAGTGATAAAATGACTGGGTTCCTCTCTTTGTGTTGTGCCTTTCAATGTACTTCTGTTCCCAGGGGCACAAAGAATCAGTGTGGCACTCTTTGGAGTTGTATGTTACAATCTGTTGGAGAATATGCTGGCTTCTTTGGGAATACCTACCTTTTGATAACCAAGAAGCCATGAAATAATTTATCCATATTTTTACTGAGTAAAATGTATATAAGTTTTTCTTCTATTTTTCTAATGATTTCCTCAGAATATATAATGGGTTCAAGATATAGTTGCTTAAACCTTGATCCTGTCGGGTGCTTCTGCCTCTTCACTGGAGTTCCTGGGTTTGTTCGGATTTTGGCTTCTCCCTTCAAATACAAAGCTTTGTTTTTTACTTTATATGCGAAACTTCATTTTAGAGCAAGGCCTCTGCTTCAATAACAAACCTCTGCTGAGGGATGCTGTAAATGTCTCCCTTTGGAGAGTAAGGTTTTTGTTTTGTTTTTTAATTTTAGAGATCAATTTGTAAATAGGCGAACAGCATTAATTTGTTCCTTGAAATTTAAATAAATTATGTTAATTTTGTCTTGCCTGTTCTAATAAATGTTTCTGTTTAAACAAATAAGTTGCGTGTAATTGCTGTTCTGTGTAGAAATCCAGCTTCTAAATTTTGCCTTTTTGTTTTCAATTTCTTAGTAATTTTAAATAGCTCTCCTGCTTAAAGACTGCTGTGGTCTTAATATAATTTTTAAACCATTTAATTACATAATTTTCTTAGCATGGGATGTGCCCGCTACCTCATTTTTCTATTCCTCCCGTGTCCTCCCCCAGTGGCTTTTGTGGAGAAAGACAGATTATAGTTCTCTGGATTTCAAATGCTATCTCCGACAGATTTATCTGGAGAAAGTAAGCGGTTCTCCTGCAGCAACTCAGAGAAGATAGGGAGAGAATGGATGGCAGAGAATAGCCTTTCTTACCATTTGCTTTTGCCCCAACTAAAGAAAAAAGTACATGCCTCCCCTGGGAAAATGGCACAATAGGAAAGAGGGACTTCCTCTATTGAGTTTAATGCAATGTCATGTCCTTTGGAACACAATGTCAAAATCCGAAAATAGCAGCGGTCAATGGTAAGAGCACTGTAAAATGTAGAACAGCAAACGTAAAATGTGTTATGGGAAATAAGAAAGGAAATACATATACATCACCCTTGTTGGCAACCGCTGCATAGCATATTGCAAAATTACCATATTTTCAGTTGTATTTACAATCTACCACTGGTAATCTGCGTTATATTCAACTACAAAGCAAATACGTAGCATTTCTGATCAGTGAGGAATTATTGGAATGAGAGAAGTACTGGGAAGGGCATTGCAGACTAAATATTTCTCCTTAGGCCAGTTTATGATATATATTGATTTTATACATAGGGCTCTCATGTGCTAATGTCTTTGAAAAGGCAGCAAGCATGTGAGTTTTCAACCCAGTTAGCTTTAATAAAAAAATAAAAGTTGTGATGGTGAAATTGCTTTAGGGTTTCCTTTATTCATCAACATTAGATGATGGACTTTTATAATGTAAATGCAAAGTTTTGGTAGATGTGAAATTATAGAAAGAAATATAGAAGGACACCGTAAAATAATGCTGGAGCATGTTATTTATTACCATGAATATATTACACACACTTTACACAGTAACTGAAATAATACAAAGTTTTTCTTCTAATTCAAACAGCCATGTATTATCAGACCACAAACCCCTGCGACAATGGTGGGGTGATGGGTGGGCAGGAGACACTTTACATGAAGGTCTACCATATGTCCATGGGACATAAATGCAATTAGTGCAGACCCTAAAATACCTGATTTGGGTTCTTTAATCCAAAATATATCTTTGGGTTCATTTCTGGCTGATTTATTGATGATAAATATGACTTATAGCTATCTCTCCAAAGCTCTTTCTAAGGTCATTTCACTCTACTTTTCTACCTGCTTACTTCCTTCATGAATTACTTTGAAGAACCTTTAGATAACCTATGGAATATTTTTTTCTGGGATTATTTGGTGGCCAGAATGAATTTTGATGACTTCCAGGAAAGACAAATAGTGGATACAGGGAAACAAAACTCATAATTTTTGTAACTGCCACATCTTGTTTGAAGCTCAGAGATATATACTGTAGTACTGCATTGCCACACTTGTCCCTAAAAGAAGGATTACAGTGGAAATGAGTGCATTCTTGGTTTTGAGGTAAGACAGAGCAGGTTGGTGAAAAGAATGGCAAGTGTGTTATGCTTCCAGCATTGCATTGCTCCCTAAACTATCTGCTGGCAAGTCATGTCAAAGACCATCTCTTAAAAACTTTTCAGGGCAACTGTTTTTGTCTAGTGTGTTAAATGTAGTAGGAGGGTATGAGCACACATCTTGTTCCTGACCTATTTCCACTTGAATCTTCAAATAGTAATACCAATCCTACACGTTTTTAATTCTGGAATTATCTCCAATGTTTTTCAAAAGCTTACATTAAAATATTATTAACCTAGGGCAAGGTTTCTAGTTTAAATATAAATTATTGGGGGGCAGGGGGGCAGGAGAGGGAGAGTTACCTAATATATCAGTATAATATAGTATAATATAGCTATTCTTTGGGAGAGTTCTGTCAAGGCTGATTTCTTGCTTCCTAAATCTTTCCAGGAGCACCACTTATTCATTGGGCAACGTTCTCTCATTTTTCTTCCTAATACTGCAATTACCAGAATATAAGATTCAAGCGAATACTTTGCAGTCCCCTTTGCCCCGTACACTTGGAGCAATTGTCTCCAACCTTGAGTTTGAAATGATAGAAGCAGGAGTTAAAGTTAGGAATCACTTTTCCAAGCTAGTTCTTGAACTTCCTTTCATGCAAGTCAGTTGTGGTTTAAACCTAATTAGGAAAAGGGATACACACCTGGCATTGAGATTTAAATACCCACCAGAACTATGAAGAACTTAGTTCAGCCTGCTCTGTGCTTTAAATATTGTGAGATGGAAGCTGCACAAAACAAGTTTCTTTTAACTTTCTGCAGAACTCTTGTTACACACATAACTAGTATTGTTGGGCTGTTGGACTACCCCCATTGTGTATCTTTATTAGTTTTATAAGTTGCAGGGAAGCTGCTCACATAGAAAGTCCTCAAGCATGTTACATTAGTTGAACTAAAGCAATTTGACAGTTCTGTTGAGATGGTTGCCTTCTATTTCAATCCTTTGTGCCATCTCAAAAATGAATTTAACATGTTTTGCAAGTGGCTTGCAGGGGTGAATTGGGCCTGTGTGTTCTATGTTTTGGTATTGCTTAGCAATGTAACATCATGCAAATGATAATTTTGTGCTTAAGATTAAAAGCAGTGAATTATGATGCAAAAGGAAAAAGTTGCCCTTGCTGTTAAGGATGCAGAAAATGATGTGTAGCATACATGGGTGATGATTATCTTCTAGTATGACTTTTGCATAGAAATAATGGTTGGGGTTGAGCTTTTGTAGGCTGCCTCTGACCACCATCGGCTAAAATCCCCATTAATAACCAAAAACATTATTGTGTATGGGTGGAAATGAAACAACTTTAACAGAGATGCCAATGGATAAATCACTCATTTGTCAATGACTAGCTCCATAGCCTGTAAGCAAAGAGTGATACATAACTTATAGGGAAATAGAAGAACAAAAGATCATCATCATGGTAACATGGATTAGATGAGCCAACACTGTTCACAATGATAACATAACAAGTAGACAAGCGTACTGTGGCATTCTCTGTCTTCAGGCATTAAAGTATAAAAAGTGGATAAAATTGCATTAGTAAGTCATTGTCTCTACTTTCCCTTTTCTCAATTCATTTTGCCCTTATGTAAAATCTAATTCTGCAGTCAATGTTACTTACAAACATGACATGAGCTAATCTAAAGATGTTCTTAATATCATAATATCATGCAAGGCAGCTACAAAAATAAATTCCTAAGGGGGAAAAATCAATCTTGTTACTCTGTACACAATGGAATTAGGCCCCAAATCTGTGCTGGTCAGACAATGCTGACTAGCTCTTGAGCTGCAGTTTAGGCTTTACCAGCAATTCCCAAACACTAAGCAGATTTTCTGGACTAAGTGTTTGTGCAAATTTCAGCAAAGTATTTTGTTGCAGCGTGTTTTTCACTATACTTCTTCCTACTTTCTCACATAATGTGGCCCTTTGAACAGTTCTTAATTCGATGGACTCAGCCATGGCTGTGCAAAATATACACTAAGCCACAGCCACTACTTGAGAATCGAAGTGCCACATGGATATCAAATAACAAGACCTACATTTGCTTAAGTCAGCCTTGCCCAACGCAGCATTAGTAAGATTTTTGAGCTACAAATCCCTTAATTCCCCAAAAGTAGGTTAACAGCCATGTGAGCTTGCGGTCCAATATATCTGGACCGCAAGCATTTAACTTCTAGCATTTAACTGGGGAAGGCTGACTTAGACAATTTATGCTCCACAAGCATTCAAATGCTAGGATCAATGCTTTCACAGTCTAGTCTAACATATTTGACAACATGCTAGAACTCACCTTCTAACACATCAAAGACAATAAGGGGTATTGGCTGCATACTTTTCATACTTTCATTGAGATCAAGAATCATCTCAAAATATATTACTATCCTGTCCTCCACAATACACTTTAGGAAGCCAGTCTACATTTGAGCAACCGGGATACCCCATTCAATGCTACTACTAAATACATATTTGGGTACCAGTGTTCAGATGGCAATTAAGAAAAGCAGAAATACTGAACCCAGTGGGTTGGCCATAAACGGAGACAAAAATCTGTGAACATGGAGTAAGTAGAAGTGCACAATGTTAATGGTCAACTTTAGGCCCCTGCTTTTAGAGCCGTACCTGGTATCCCTGACAAAGTTGCTCAATATGCCAATACTGCATACAACCACAACATAATTGACTAATCAATTATCAAAGGCAACCTTCTCAGCTTGCAAATTGCCTCACTGGCATTAAATAATGTGCTACAAGAAGCTGCCTGGGATGACTATGCCTTTAGGTCATCTCTGTGAATGAGAAGCAGTTTCTGTCAATAGAGTTGGCGGTTTTATATGCAAAAGAGAGCAAAATATGTCAAAGAACATCCAAACTACTTCATGTCTTCAACCGAACAAAGTAGTATGTTGATTGTAAGTTAGGATTTTAGCCAAAATTTGTACAAAGAAAGGTTTTATGGAGTTTGCGGGGTGGGGTGGGGTGCGGATATTTATGTTCATGTCAAGTTAATATATATTAACTTGCTAACAATTTAGAAACCTTAAAAAAAGTCAGTCACTCTTATGAACTAAATAAAGAAAGTAACTGGCTGACTACAGTTTAAAGATCTAATACTGAGCCTGGAAGATGAGTGACCATGTTAGGCATTGAGTAGAAAACCAATTATCATTTTTGAAGTCAGTAACTACTTAAGAATTCAAAAGTCGCTGGTGTTCTGCTTTAGAAAATGTACCACTCGGTGGTCATTTAGAAGATGCTTCTCCTTTTTTCTAACTTTTTTCTAGTCTGGATAGAAATGTTCCTGGGAAGCTTTGACCCCAGCCACCCCTCCCCCCCAAAAAAACAATTCCTTTCAGAATAATTTTTAGGCACATTTTAGAAAATTGCTGTTTTGAAAATATCAGCACTTTTTGCAGAATTAGTTCATGAAAAATTGCAATTCAGAACAGCTTCGGTTACACATGCAGAGCTGTATATGTAGGCCTTCTGGGTGTTGAGTACATTTTGTGCCTGGATTTCAATACAATCCATACCTCACCAAAGCCATAGATGTAAGCAGAGCTATTTGCAACTAACCTGAAATATTATTGTGGAAAAAGAAATCATTCCGAGTGAATGATAAGTAAGAGTTTTCCAGTGCTTTTGCCTCTAATCCCAGAAGATGTTTCCATGCATCAGACTACATTGCTATTTTTTGACCTCATATGCTAGTTTTGAGTTGCCAATGCTGAAATGACAAAAGTACATTGCCTAATCATAAGGAACTAGAGAACATCTTGGAACAGCAACAAATCTTTCACTGCAGTTCCTAACAACTCGCTTGGACTGCAATTTTCCAAATTCTGGGCCAAGTCTATTTAAGTAGCTGCATTGGTCTGTCATCTTGGTACTGTGCTGACTTTAGCTGGAGTTGGGGGTCCCGATGAAGAGCGATAAATGTGCGTCGGAGAAGTAGGAGATAGTTTAACAGGACTCATGGGTTCTGAAGTCTGCAGTTTCCATAGCAACTCTTCGTTTGTCCTGCTCAGCCTCTTTTTTTCCTTGCTTTCCTTCTCAACGTATTCTTGGAGGTTAGCATTTTCTTCAGATAACTGTCTGCAGAAGGTGACAAGACAACATCAAACTTGACTTTCATAATGATCAGATGCTCACCTTACATTTTGGTGTTCTGATCAGTTTTGTGTTTGTGTTCTGATCAGCCCATCCCCTTTCTAACTCTGCCTTCCTGCCATTGCTTTCATCCAAGAAAAGTAACCCTACACCATTTCAAATTGACAACAGCTCATAATACAGTGCTTTTGTGATTTGATATAAAGTAGATCAATCCCTCATCCTACACTTCACATTTGGTTGACTTATCCATACTGGATTCTTGATTACTGTCCCACTGAGTGACTTCCAGGTATGAACAAGTCATCACAAACAGGTCAGGAACAACACTGTGATCATCTATTTGCACTTCAACAAATACAATATTTTTCCTAAAGAGCTTTTTTTTCTCCATTGATAAATTTTTTTTATCATAATCATTTTCAAGTGTAGAGAAGTCCAGCAACAGGTCTATGTATAAATTAGACCTGAACAATTTTATAATATGCATTTAGAAACAACTGTGGAGACATTTATAAGAGACACACTATAGTCAGCTGCAAAGTATGTGACTTTGAATGTAAAAAGTATCTGGATAAGGCCTCTAGTTATAAAGACCTTAGGTAGTAGATTAGTCTGAGACAATCAGTGCTAACTGAATGTACATTGCTATGATAGATGACTAAGTGATTTGACTCAGCAGAACATAGCATCATAATTTCATAATGCTGAACAGCCAGAAAATTTAATGCCACTAATAATATGTACATCAACTTGCAGGTGTTGATTTATGCTGGCTATTGCCAGATATATACACCAAATTGTATAGAATATACAGATAATTGGGAAACAGCTTTTAAAGCAGCTGTGTGACTGACACCTACAAATATGCATCTACGTTAAGCAGATGAAGAGAGGAGCTTAGATGTACTCCAGTATACAGGTTTTGAAACACTTCTTTCAAATAGCACAGCTGTAGTTGTCTAGCTGATAAATAAGGAAGTTTGTGACCCAAAAATGTATACAGCAGTTTGTTGTTTCTTACAACAAACTGCTCACCTGCATTTTGTTCCATAACTAGGATTATTCATTATTTTTTAAAGGAAGATTATTATTTTTCTTGCTTATTTTGCTGCTTCTTTTGTTGCTTCTACTCCTTCAAAGGAAAGAGTTGATGAAATTTTCTGCCAAAGACTCAAGGAACAACATGGTTAGACAAGCACCCTTAACATTGGTGCGACAATGGACAATGATGTTTTACACCATGAGGATACATAAAGATAAGCAAAGGTCAACAACCCCACTTCAGCAAGGCATTTCTGACTCATGTACTATCCCTCACCATTGGGAAGTGAATTTATGAAATGTCACTATGGTCAAATAAGCACTCAAAGAATTAATGGATATTGTAATTTGAATCAAGCAATCTTTGATTCACAGTTCAGACTTGTAGAGTACAATCCTGTAAATGTTTACTTGGGGTACTTTATTTTGTCTTCATTTTTTTAAATGAATGTTTTCCATTCACATTTCTTGCACCCTTCCATGGATCAAAATACTGTATACTTCAAGCAATACACATACATAGAAAATGTACGCCAAATGCACATTTTACAGAAAATATGCAAGCTAAGTTCAAATTTTCAGTGCATTTACCAATGGGCAAAAAACTATGACCAAACACATGTGAGATTGACACCTTCATGCCTATTTGTAAATAATTCCTGCTGAATGCATATACAATAGCAGCCCTAACCAGCATAGAACTCTCAATGTATAGAATAATGTTCATATTCTTCCAATACTCTGATTCTCTTGAGCGATAGCAGAAAAGTGAACATAAAAAACACATAACTAAATCCACTCATAGTTGCCTTTATCCTCTTGCTCTGTAGAAAATATTTAAACTGACCTTGTCACCACAGTGTTGTTATCAATCCTGACTTTGAGGTCTTCATTTTGTTGTTGTAGTATTTGAATTTTTTCTTCTAGAATTAAGTTCTTTTCTGCCTAAAGAGATAGGCAGACTGTTATATTTACCACAAGCATGTGTGTCTGTGAAGGGTGGGAATGGGGGAATGATGAAAGTATTTTGACAATATGATGCAACCCTGAGCTTTTCTACCATAATATTGTAACAAAGCACACATGTCCATAAGGGGGAAATCCTGCACAGTTTTGTTATTCTGAGAAATTCGTATTGGAGACTTTCTCCAAAAGATTGTGATATAAAAATTATCCCAGAGGTCATTTCCATTCAGATCTGAATTAAACCACACATACATTCACCTCTGGAATCCAAAAATTTGAAAATTGGGATTACTGCAACTACATGTAAGATGCAGCCTAGACAGACAAAAATTTCTAAGAATTTGTCACTAGCAATTCTATATTAGTTGCTGATCAAATGTTATTATTGGAAACAACTTTGAGCTAGGCAAAGAGAATGTGAGTGAAGTTATAAAAAATGCAAAACACATTGATTGGAAATGGTGAGAGCTATACGCCACTGCATTCTGCGGGTAAGTAATTGGGCAAGATGGTTCTGATAGATAAGTAACAGCATACTGATCTGTGCTTTTTAATTACTCTTCAAGTTTTTCCTAAACAGTCAGAAATAGCAACAAATGAGACCTCACCAGCTTTTCTAGCTCCATGATCCTCTTTTCTTGTTGATGAATGAGTACATTCTTCATTTCCAGAATCTGCTTTAGGCTCTTCATATCTTCTTCTAAATGCTGATATGGAGCCAGGGCAATCTAAAAGAATGAAGAATAATATGAGAAGCAGCACTTCTGCACCACCCAAGACAGGGGCTCCCTTGCTCAGCAGTATAAAAATAATACAAACTGAACTAGTACGATTTGGTCCTGGTTTAATTAAATTGGCAATTTGAATACAAAATTGATTAAAGTAAACGGCAAAATGCTGTTTGATGCAGCTAAACTGCTTCTCTGAGGTTTAATCAGGAAAAAAAAATCATTCAGAAGCTATGAAGGGAAGATTCAGAATGATTGCACCTGCTTCATATTTTGACAAGATGGAATGAAAACAGCAGGGACGGTAGACTTATCTGCAGTCATTAATCCAGAAAGTTTCAGTCTTACAGCTTCAAAGATTTCAGCATAATAATTTTCTGAAATATTTTCCCTTTTAAGGTGGAATTGGGGGTAAGGAAAGGACAGTGCAGTAATCTTCAATTTGTCTAGCAAAAAACATATAAAGAAGTTTGTTGAACTAATAAAAAAAAAGTCCAACGTCAACTTCAAAATATTGAAAAACTCTTTAAAAACTAAGTCCTTATTTTTCAACTTGCCTCTCAAGAGGTCTAGGTTTGGCAAGACAATTAAGAATGCCCGTGGATGTGTCTCTGAACCCTATCTGCATAGGTTTATGCAGATTTGCTTCTTTTTTATTACTGGGATATGTGAGGTGCCAGGGGATTGGCCTAACTAGTTGGCAGGCTTGGCATTGTCCATAATTTCAGTGGTGTGCCAGCTAGGTAGAAGACATTTGTAAAACCTGGCCAATTCTGGACAGATTTAATTATGTCAAGACTATCTCTTGTTGGCAGTACTCTGTATTCATTATTTACTTAGCAAAAATACTGTGAGATACAGTGCCATAGTGATTAGCAGGCCATATGAAAAAAATAACCTCCCTAGGCTGTTGTTTTAAAACTAGAAAATATTTGGGCCAGCACTCATAAGTGTTAACCTGGTTACCAGCTACTCACTGTTGATAGACTTAAATGTGACTCTTTCATGCAGAATTTATAAAATGTATGTTACTGCTCGGCTTTAAACGCAGATTGAGAGTGCTAGGAGCTGAGCGCAACTGCCATTTGTGTTCATGGAACCCTCAAAGAAGTATAGGTTTCCACCAGCACAAGAGAGAGGAAAGTGAAGGTTTTGAGTCTGCCCACCAGAAAGAAGTGGAAAGCCGAGAAAGTGATTGGAGGACAAAGCAATCAGAGCCTTGCCACCCAATCGCAAAAATGATCCAAAAGCCAGATTGAAATGATACAATTATTTAGCCAGCTTATGTCAATATTAGACAGCCCACTGGACCAACAACTTCTCACTGCATGCTCCACCACAACACTAAATAAAATCATTGAAGGGCCATTGACTTCGAAAGTACTCTAATTTTATTTGCAGATTCCTAGCCCTTCTGAACTCTCTCTCAGATGAGGAGATCACATCTTTAGCTTTTGGGGTTTTTCTATTTTATAGGGAAAGAGAGTTATTAAGGATCAATTGTTACCTATTTTAATAGCTTCTTTTCCCCAATATTTGGCTTAAGAGGCAAATGAATGCCTAAAACATCTGCAAGTCCTCCAGTTTTAAATGAATCAATTACTTCCCAGACGAAATCCAAGAACTTGAGTGAGCATTTATTTCCACTCTGGCCATACAAGTGATGTTATACCACCCTCCATGTTCTATGAGGAACAGAAGCAAGGCACAAAGATAAAGTCTTACTAATGGGTTATCTGCCTCCTTGATAGCTGCACTAAATTAAAGTAGGTGACTTAAGCGCTGAGAGAGAGAGAGATTTCTTTTTAAAGGAAGGAAAGTAAAGGCAAGTAGAAGTGAGATGTCCTTGGTGCTCTCTGAGCTTGGTTGTTTTCTTGTAGATCAGGGGTGTCAAACTTGCGTCATTACAGCATCATCACATGATGTATCACAACTTTTCACCTCTTCGCTAAACCAGGTGCGGGCATGGCCAGTGCATGACCATCCAGCTCGCAGGCTGTGAGTCTGACACGCCTGTTGTAGATCTTTCTTACAGACTTGCTGATGATGTCACTGATACCTACTTTGGATAATAAAACATCTGCAAGAAAACAACTGAGCTCAGAGAGCAGCAAGGACGCCTCGTGTCAATCCTGAGCTACAAATATTTTCATTTGAAAGTTTTTTGGGGTCTTGCATGTAGATGCTATGGGTAAAGACATTTTTGAAGAGGAAAACAGCATTTCCTGGTTTAGAGATGGGCTTGCTAAGTGATCTAAGTGTAGGCTGCAAGGAAGATGCTTTAAAACATCTTGAGTTGTTATGACAGAGTATTCAAAACATCTTCAAAACATCAATTTCTGTAACTTTATTCATTGACATTGAGGCTAGGTTTCAATCAGTAGGCCCTTCAGTCTGGATCAGTATTCCTCTTGTAATGTCATTGAATAAGAAGAGCACCTCCTTTTGTATTTTTCAGTTAGACTGTATAATGTACAAACACATATTTGTTACCTCTAGTTGTTCTTCAGTGTTTTTCTTCAATGCCTCTTCAAATCGTTTTGCCTTGTCCTTTAGAGACTGGCTTTGAAAAGTAAGAGTATCTACCTGGTCCTGCAAATGATATTAAACACAACCACTTCTTAATGATGATCTAATTCACTTTTGGGCAAACATTTTAGATAGTTCTTCTGACAAAAAAAAGTAATTGTTTTAAGTAAAACCCAAGATTGGTAGCATAGAGCCTCAAGGCAGATCTGTCAGACGTGAGCTACTAATTAATGTTGAGAAAGCACCCTACTGGCTCCAGCAATTAATGGGAGAGAAGAAAGAGGAGAAAAGGAGGATCTTCTCCCCTGCGGCAATGAGCCTGAGCTTTATGGCTATTTTCCCTTACTGTTTTGATTGCATAAAATATGCCTTCCTTAACTGAAAGGAGAGTTGGTGGCTGACATGGAGGGGCCAACTGGAGAAGGATGTGATTGAGCTGTAGAAGCAGCACAGGCACTTCCTCCCTCATTTCTCCATTCTTCTGTCTGTAAATCTTACTCCTCTGGTATAACTCTTCTTGTGGCCTGCAGGATCAAGTTCCATTTTAGACAGAAGGTATGGGGCACAGGAGAATGGCTTTCATGCTTTCCCTCTTTGTAGGCCCATGCACACTTCCAAACATGGCCTCTATGCCAGCTCTGAATCTCTGAACTTAAATTGTTATCTGTGTTCAGTAACTAAGTCTACTTATTTTGAGCTCAGTGCAGGACATTTGGAGCTATGGTAAAAGTGGCCTTGTCTTTGAAATATTGCAGCTTGCTGGAGCTGACAGTTGTCCATTTCCAAGCTTGCAAGACTTTGGGATGCATTCTGCGTCCTGCCTCAGAGCTTTTAGATGTTCCAGCTTAGCCTGTCTTTTAAGGAGAAAGTATTTAAGTCTGATAGTGTTTAAGATCCCAAGCATAGAAACAGCTCTGACATTTGTTTTATACAACTAAATGAATACATAGCAACAAGATACGATGTGTACATGTGTGTGTGTGTGTGTGTGTGTGGGCATGTCATATGCATAAGCTTTAAGCAAGTGTTTTATTTTTCTCCTGTCTATTCAAGAGTTAAAAGATTTTTTGCTTTGCTTTTTTTGAGGATTTATAGCAGTTGAGCCCACCAGCAACTCTTTGTCCTTGTCATGAAGTTGGCAGCTTTAATGTTTCTGCAGGTCTGTGTTGTATTAGTTTAAGAAATGCCAGTTGACTTTGCTGCCACATCATTCTAAGCCAGAGTTGCAACAAGTGTCAAGGTACCAATTTCACCCTTCAAAAACACAGGAAATGCTTCCCACCCTAGTACACACCTTGGGTTACTTTTAAGGCAAATCATAATGTTTAGGGTTTACCAATAAAGGATAATAGGTTTTAGTATGCTAATGCAGCAACTTGGCTTCTTGAATAAACCATAGATAAAATAATCCATGGGGGCATGTGAACACAGCCAATACATGAAAAAAGCATAATCTTAATTTCTTTTTTTCCTATTATTCATTGGAAGAATACGTTACACTGAATACAGTATTTGATTTCAATTTGGTTTTAATGCAACCTTTTGAAATCTGACTTTGCAACCCATTGAACAAAGGTAATATATAAATCAATAATCGATAATTTACATATATGTCTTTGGTGTATGTGCTTGAGGAAATATGATGGCTCAGTGGATAAAGACTCTGAGGTTGTCAGCTGGAAAGGTTTGAGCCCTGAGCACTGCACAAAGGGTTGAGCTCCCTTTACTCACCTCAGCTCTTGCCCATCTAGTAGTTTAAAAGCATGCAAATATGACTAGATAAATAGGTACCATTTCGGTGGGAAAATAACAGCATTCAGTGCACCTCAATGTTTAGTTATGCTGGCCACATGACCATGGAAATGTCTTCAGATAACACTGGCTCCCTTGGTTAAGAAATGGAGGTGAGCACTGTTCCTTAGAGTTGGACACAACTGAACAGGGGACATCTTTACCTTTAGATGTGCTTGAGTCCAATGTTCATCAGAAACTCAGAAGAGCCTGACTAGATTAGGCTAGTGCAGGATTACTATAACCTTTGCTTGCAATGGAGCTGCTCCAGCCCTCTGATCATTTTGCCAGCCCTTTTCTAGCTCTGTGATATCCTTTTGCAGTCGTGATAACAAAAACGGTACACAATACTCCAAGGACATTTCCTGACTAGTAATTTATAGTGTCTTCTAGCATCAGCCAGCCAGGGCTGTAGTGATTTAAAGTCTGCCTTTGTTACAGTTTTATCATCCCATTGATAGCTGGAAGTCACTATAAATCATTACTGAGCAAATAGCACAAGTGTGGTCTTATCACAGAATTGTATAAGGGCAGTATTATATTAGCAGTTCCTTTTTCAATTTCATTTTTACTGCCTCCAAGCATGAAATTGGCCTGTTTCACAAAGGGACTGACATTTTCATCAAGCTGTGCATTATGGCTCCAAGCCAGTCATTGCCAGCTCAGATATCATGAATATATAGACAAAGCACTCTTAACAGGTTCTGTCAAAGTCACAAAACTGGAAATGACTTCAGAGGTCATCTAATCCTACCTCCTCTTTCACTAAAGCATTCTGGACAGATGGTTACCTAGCCTCTTCTTTGAAGAACTACATACCATTTCCTGAGATATTGGTTGTCCTGAATCATCTTCCCTGTAATTTCAAGCTGTTGACTCTGGTCCTACCTTACAGGATGACAGAGAACATGTCCAGTTCTTCCTTTACAATGATAACTCTTTAGAAAACTGAAGACTTTAATTCTGCAGGTTTAACATTCCAAGTTCCTTTAATTATACTGCATAGAGTTTGGCTTCCACTCTTTCTGTGATTTTGTTAGCCTTTCTCCCAACTTGCTCCAATTCAGTCTTTTTGGACTGTAGTGTCCAGAACTGGACACAATAGTCCAAACTGGGATTGATAAAACAGAATAGAGCAGGACTATTATTTCTTGTGAGCTGGACTGTATCCTCTGAATTCATCCCAGAACAACATTGTTTCTTTAGCTGGACTTTCTATTTCTCCCTGCTAAAGTTTCTTTCTGTTCGAACAGTCTAGATTTTTTTGGGGATCCCCTCTTTCTCTTCTAAAAACATTAGCCAAACCTGGTTTTATGCAAATGTGATTTCCTCAACTTCTTAATCCAGGTTAATAAAAATGAGTCGGGATAGAGAAACAATGCTTTCATGTTTCCAGCATATTCCTCACCTGCTGCCTTTAACATTATGTTGCTTGATCTTCAAAAAGAATTTGAAGCAGGGGGAATAAACAAACAACAAAAATATTACCCCAGAAATCTTAATCTTTGGGGGAGGAGGATCTCTTGAGTATCATCTGTGTGCAATCTCTTAGCACTATTCAGGGAAATAGTAGACAAGTACAGCTGGTGGAAAGGGAAACCAGCAGGTATCATAATAGACACAAACTGCTCCTTAGAGTCTCCCTCAAGATACTTTAGTTTCATGCTGCTGCTTTGGAACTGCTGGAATAATTTTGCTCTTTCAGGAGACTCACATAATATAACAAGCAACATTTTTTACCAGCATATGAATAAAATACTAACCTGGAGTGACAAGCGCAACTTTTCAAAATTTTCTTCAAGTTCTCTTTTTTCTTGCTCATGAGCAGACTTCATTTCTAGAGGGGATTTTTTTTTTTAAAAAAAAAATCAAACATATTTAATGAGCATGCCCAATTTTTGCATTTTAATAAGATTTCAATGAAAACTGCAATTGTTATTTTTTTTAAAAAAATGGAACTGTTGAATGAATGGTTGTTGATGTTACTGTGATCTAGTGAATTTAGAAGTTTCCTGCTGTGAATTCAGCTGACAGCCTATACAGTGTGGAAAGAAAGAAAGAAAGATGCCACTGCTCTTAAATATTGATGACATTTTGTTGACCCTCAGTAATTAGTGGTTTAATAGCCTATGTGTTAAAATTTAACAGCCCAACCAATTGCTATAAGCCCGACTTCATAAATAATAAAACCTGTTTCAATGCTAAATTCACTCACAAGAGGGCAATCTTACTGCATAAACCTCACATGATTGGAAAGGAGCAACCTCTGTGTTAATTCTTACAATGATTTCAAAAAAGCATAATAGTTTACACAAGAAGTAGAATTTTATTTATTAACAAATGGTAAGAAAGATGTTCATGACAGAGATGTAAAATACATTTAATATACACCAAATATTTTGAAAAATATTAATAATGATGGTTAGGTGATGGCATAATTGAGAAGCAGTATTGATCTTTAATGATTGGGATTCCATTCTGTATGAAAGTCAACAGTGCTTTTAATAATATTCTACCTTAGATTGTTGCTAAATATTTATTTCTAAAGCAGTGCCTCTCTTGGGTAGACAAAGCTTCTCCAATTTTTGTGGGCCATTTGCATTGCCTTTAACATTATCCTGCTCAACTTTGATACATTATAAGTCCCCAGGTAGGAGCTGTTGCTAGGGAAACTATGTCATAATAAAACTGCTAGTCAAAAAGATACTAGAATGATTTTTATGATTCCCCTAGCAAGCTTTGCTGAGACAATAGCTCCGTACTAATATGTGCAAAAAAAGAATTTGACTGTGAGTTGTTTAATATGGATTTCGGATGGTAGGAAGAGATAGTTTAGTGCTCTTCATACATTTTGGATGAATAAAACCCTATCAGCATGATCAATGATCAAGATTTTTGGGAATTATAGACAAAATATTTAGAGGGGCAAGGTGAGAAATGAGTGTAATATAATGATACATCTAATCAAAATATTCCCTTTTTACAATAATATTTTTTTGAATGGATGGCCTGTAAAAATAAAAATAAGAGACATGATATCAGTACAAATAAAAATGCTTCTTGGATAATAATTCCAGAAGTTGATATAGAATCTCAGAATCACAGAACTGTGGAATTGAAAAGAACCCCAAAGATCACCTAATCCAAAATTCTGTAATGTATTAAACCATCCTTGAGATGTGGTTGGCCAACCTTTAAGAACTTTCAGAGATGGAGAACTCACAACCTTAGTAAGCACAGTTCCACTATTGTAGAGACCTAATTATCTGGAAGTTTTCTTTATATTTAAATAAAATCTAGGTAGTTGCAATGTACATTCATTGTAGACTCTTAGAATTTTACATCAATAAAACAATTCAACTGGGGACAGTCTCAGCATAAGGGCAGAGCTGGGCTTATCCTCATACAAGCTGTTTTGTAATTAAAATATTCAATTACTGGCTGAAGATCCTATTCCTGGATCCAGAAGAGCAGTTTCACAACAAGCAACCTCAAAGAGTTTTGAAGAGCAGTTTCACAACAGGCAACCTCACACTTGGGCCACCCAACTTTCAAATGTTGTCTCTCAATGTGAATTCTCCATCCAATTCCCAGTCCAATCAGATCTAAAGGCCAAGGAAACCTTCAAACAAAGCGTTATTGATGTGGCTGCCCAAGGCGATATTGCAGCACTTAAATGTGTCAGGTCTCTGAAATGAGTGGCTCAACACAAGCCAGCTTCCAAGTCATAAAAATATTTGATTCTTATATGCCTCAACATCTCAGAAGTAGCTTTTTAGAAATCAATTTGAACAAATGGTCTCCATGGTAAGACATGGGAGGTTTTATGGAGTCCCAGTTGAAGAAAGTTGTGGAGCACCAGCCACTGAAGACATTGAACACATCCTTGATGACTGCAAATTGTACTCTCTAGAAGCTTATTAGACCCTTATTTGAAAACTAAAAAGTATTGGGGCATCCAGGAGAAACAATCTTATTTACTGCAGGGAACGAACATGCATTATCACCAGTAAGACTGCACACTTCATTTCAAAGTCCATCTCAAAGAAGACAGAATACGTAGATCAGATTGGGGTTAACTGTAGGAGAGAACATTTATTTATAGTCGTTTGTTTATGATACAGTCAGCTGACTAAATTATAAAGTCATCATTCCTTTAGTTGCTGACTTTCTATAGAAATGAGTTTTTCTATATTTATGTATATCTTGCCTTTATTATTTTTACAAGTAACTCAAGACAACAAACATAGGCATTCCTCCTCTTATTTTCCCCACAAGGTCAGTTGGGCTGAGAGAGAATGACTGATCCAAAGTCACTGGCTTTCATGACTAAGGTGGGACTTGAATTCACAGTCTCTAGCTTTCTAGCCTGGTACCTTAACCATTAGACCAACACAGCCCAATTTTAGTCTAGCACTTGAGATTAAAATAAAATAACCACATTTTAGCTTGACACTTGAGAATTTGATTAATATAGTATAATTTCCTGTACTTTTCTGAGGAAGGCATCTCACAAACTCAAACTGATTGTTCAGAGATCACCATCTAAAATGATAGAATAAGTGCTTGCTGGGATTACAGAATTACCTTGAATTTTGTGCTCGTGTTCTTCCTGAAGTTCTACAATGGCAATCGCGTGGCTATTTTCTATCTCTAATACTGCCACTTCCTGAGTTGCTGCAATGTCATCCACCTGTTCAAATAACAAAAAACAAATATAAGAAGACGTAGCTATGGTGGCTTTAAAGAAGAACTTTAAAGAAAAAGAACAGTTAGATCTTATGAAAACAAGAGGCTACACTTGATAGAGCTAATCCAGTAGAGTTTTTACATCTGAAACACATTTTTTTCTGCAAGTTCCACCTAATAGTGAGAAAACTAATTGCTTGAGGAGCCAAAACTTGACTAACAGATTTTCTTCCAAACCGCCTTTCAACTAGCCTGTTCATAGATGACATCTATGAATCTTTTGACTGATTAAATTTGTAAATCTTTTGATGCACAGCAGGCTGCCTTGAACTGCAGCATGAGTCCCTATAGTTGACTTGCAAAGATTCTACATGGTTGCAAGTGAGAGCCTTTGATTTTTTATGCATGCATAGCATATGTTCAATCTCTTTGGTTTGTCAGTTAGGGGCTTCCCTAGGGACCCCAGAGATTTAATCTGAAATATTTTGTATACCTATCAGTTATGGTGTTTCATGTCCAAAACTGTTACATACTTTATATACTTTCTTGCACCAGGTTGAAGTTATTCTGAAGTCATGGTTGGACAGAACAATATAATGTATTTTTGTAATCTACTGGAACCTTCCCCATAAAAGCATTTAAGTACAAGTAGTCCTTGGTCATCAGACAATTGTAACACAGGCTACTACATGATGTCATCGAATTTTATGACCTGTTTTGTGGTGATTGTTACGTGAATGTCATAAAGCAAACATTGTGGTTGTTAAGTGAATGCTGACAGGGGTGTTTTTTGCTGGAAACTAGAAGTAAATGCTGGTTTCCAGCAAAAATGTCATAAATCATGGTCCTGTGACGGTGGGACTCTGCAAACAGCTGTAAATGTTGGCCAGCTGCCGAGTGCCCAAAATGTGGCCACGTCAATGCAGAGAGGAGGCCTGGATGTTGGACCTTTGAACCTGGGATATAAGAAGCTTTATGGAAGGCCAGCCTGGGTCATCCTGATCTCTGAAAGGAGAATCTTCCAGAGGGCAGGGGCTATGTCAGAGAAAGCATATTTCCTAGTTCCCATCAACCAACATTAGTTGGCTGACAGGACCTGTAACATGCTGGACCGGATTGGATGGTTAGAAACAGCTGGGAAAAAAAGCAGTCAGCTTTGCTTGGGTTGAGTCAGAACCCATTGCACTCCATCCAGGTTCCAGCAGCCTTGAGACACTGAAACAGGATACTCAGGCAGCATCACTCAGGCAGCCCAGGATGGAGATATAAAATTGCATATCCTCAGCATATTAATGATACATCACCCCAAACCATCAAATCACCTAACCCAGCAGTCTCATGTAGATGTTAAAATATGGGAGGAGAGAAAACCAAGAGAGAACTGAGGACCTTACAAAACAGGGGCCGCATACTGGATGTCTGCCCCCCCTATCAACACTGACTAAAACCAACCCTGGAGGAAAATAGGAGAGCTAGCACAGTATAGTGCTTCCCACCCCCAGCTCCCAAAGCTGGTTTAGAAGAATGCCATGAGAGACGGTAATGAAGGCCGCTAAAAGATCATGGAGAGAAAGGATGGATGCACTACCCTTACCCCGCTCCCAATAGAAGTCATCCAATATTATAATCAATGAGTCTGAATCCCATAACCGGCCTGAACCCTGACTGAAAGAGGTCCACATAATGTGCTTTTTCCAGGGTCCTTTGAAGCTACCATATGTTCACTCTCCACAACCTTCCCTAAGAAGGGCAGTTTGGAGACTGGATGAAAACTGTAAAAGTGTCATTGCAAAACACACAGAACACCTCCAGCACGAGGCAACTAATCCAGGCATCCATCAATTCAACAATCCAGCTGCCCCTGCTGCTGGCTCCAATCTACCAGGGTTAGTTCTCCAAGCCATAAGCCAGGTAAGGGAATGTTTGGCCAAACTGCCAAACAGCGTAGCAAAAAATCTAAATCACATGGGCAAGATAGAAAACCAATCCAGCTTGGTCCGATCAGGAAACGACCCCAAAAGGCTCTGCTACCAACCAGTTTAAAACAGTAAACTCCAATCATCCACAACATGCTAAAATCCTCCAACCAACAGTACCTATTTCAAACACATGCACGGACTTGGCGCGATGATAAAAAAAAAGTGTTTTGGCTGCAGTGTACAGAAATAAAGTCTGCCTGTTAAAAGCATGGAGCATAGCCACCCCCATGTGAGCATACACTGAGTGAACATGACCAACCTGTTTCTGATGCTGACTCTTGATTCTCTCAAGCTTGACCTGATGGTTCTCATGCAAATGTTCTAGTTCAGCACTGTATTGTAACTGCAAACGTTCTTCAAGTGCCAGGAGCTCCTCCTGTTGCTGCCAAGTGAGTTTCTGCACAGTTCCTTCAAACTTCTTTTCCATCTCCTCCTTCTCTTTTTGTAGTGTCTCGTATTTCCCTGTATTGAGGGCTGAAGACAGAAGGACCACACATTAAGGATCTGCAGAAAACTCAGGGCTGAACTGATTCCTTTGAACAACAAAGATGCAGGAGATTCCTTCAGCAAAATAGCGAAAATGTTTTGAAATGAATTGTGCCAAATGGAATAATTCGGTCCTGCTTCAATGAAGAGCATCCAGTGACATAGTCAACTGATGGGTGGGAGGCCCAGTTTGCTTTCTAAATGATTGTGATGATCCGTTAATATATTTATAGAGACCAAGACTCATTTGTAAATCATATCAATTCCTTCAGGTAAAGTTGCATTCAGACACTTCTACATACTAAGCATTGCCAAAACCACCAGTCTTGCCTCTACCTATGGACACAATATCTTTACAATCTTATTTTCACTTTATGTACTGATTATCAAATGCTTTTTCTAATATTGAGTGTATCTGACCTGCAGCAATTCTAGATATTGCTGTGACAAATTCATTCACATTGCAACTGTAACCCTTTTACTGAATAGCATAATTTAGAGCTACCATTTTTTCAACAATATTCTCAATATTACTTCATGCATAATTGGATATTTAAGAAGCAATTATCAGACTTACTGTCAGATCCCCAAATGATCCAGGGAAGGAAGAGGGGGAATGGTTTCCTGTAACTTTCCACTGCCTGGCACGGAGGGGAAAGGACACTATAAATCCTATTAGC
>JANHFL010002050.1:99854-115387 GCA_032468155.1 Oxyrhabdium leporinum | reverse complement strand
AGCATTTGTACCCAGACGACGCACCGTGTAATAGAGGATTTGGTGTGAAAATAAAATAAAACTTATTTGAAAAAAAACCAGAAAAAACAAATAACAGAAGATTTGGATGCAAATTTTTTTACTCATTTTCCCAAATAAATAAAGTATTTATACTATACTATACAAGATATTGAAATATAATGAGTTACATCTCTTAGTAAAGATCAAAAGAGGAATAAAAAAATTAACCTCATTGTTTTAATGTTTGAAAGACACTTGTATCGGAATATAACTGATACACAGAAAAACAGTGAGTGTTCTAATCATATGCATCTTTATTTTAAATTTTCAGATCATGAAAAGAAATGGGATAAAATAAAAGTGAGTTAACTGTAAATTTTAAAAAGCCAAATATTGAAAGAATGCTCAAATAAAATATAGAAAAAATAAGAATAAAGTAATAATAGTAAGCATACTAATGATCCTTTCAGGGATCATAATAGCAATAGCACTTAGACTTATATATCACTTTATAGTGCTTTACAGCCCTCTCTAAGCAGTCTACAGAGTCAGCATATTGCCCCCAACAATCTGGGTCCTCATTTTACCCACCTCGGAAGGATGAGACAACCTTGAGTCAAGGCTGAGTCAGCCTTGAGCTGGTGAGATTTGAACTGCCAAATTGCAGGCCGCCGGCAGTCAGCAGAAGTAGCCTGCAGTACTGCACTCTAACCATTGCGCCACCACAGCTCCCATAATGACACTTCTACTGAGGTTTTTACTGAATCAGTGTGATACATGTTACTCACAGTGGTAAATAAATGAGGTGTTGGCACTGACTTTAAAGCCCAAATGGCTTTAAGACCTGACTAATGGAATTCCTTTCCCATCCAGCTGCTCCGATCGACAGGGAAAATATTTTTGAAGGTGCTCCACTGTCAGAAACCCATCTCTTGGGAATAGTGGAGAGGTTTGTGGAATACACTCCTCAGAAATTGCATCTTCCCCATTTTTCAGCATTTAGACAATCTGTAAAGACTCATTTCAATATCAGCCACCTCAGCTATCTGCCAATGGCAGATAGCTATCTGATACAGGGGACCTTGTTTTGCCATGGCACTTCTTCTGTTTGATCTTTGTCCCATGTCTGCTGCTGCCTGAGGCATTCTCTCAGTAGCTCATTCTTGGATGTCATCTTATTGATATATCCCTGGATGCTTTAGATTTTGTCCAGGACAGTTGCTTTGATGCACACCAGACCCCACCTACTCTCTTTATGATTGGTGTACAGTCTCTGGGTGTTGGACTTGGGCTGGAAATGTCTGTACATTGTGAAGAGCTTCCAGATTTTCACATTGGCAGCGTCCATGTCCTTCTTTAGCCAACTCACTATACCGGCAGGGTTTCGGATGACTGGAATGGTGATGGTGTGGATCTTATTCTTCCCCTTGAGCTGGCTCTTCAAGGCCTGCATTACCCTTTGGTGGTACTTGGATGTTGCTGCTTACTTGCCTCCTCCTCCTCATGGTTCTCATGTAACTGTGTAATACTAAACTGGTATTGTATGTCTGCTGTATGGCCCACTGGTAGTTCCACCCCATCAATTTTAATTACTTTCCATCTCTTGACTACATCCAGTCCAAATATCACCTCAATGTCCTTCCTGTAGATCCATGTCAGGTGTATCAACAATTTGAAATCTTGTTCACTCTTAGTATATATAACTTAATGTCATCCATGTAGAAAAGGTGGCTGACGGCACTTCTGCCACTGAGCTTATACCCAGATCCAGTCATTGTGATTATCTGGCTGAGGGGGTTCAAGCCTATGCAGCAGTGGAGATAGTAAATCAATTGATATATGCCACATTTTATTTGCACTTGTGTGAGCTGTCTTGAGTTGACTTCCAGTATTGTCTTCTATAGTCCTACTGAGTTCTTGAAGAAGGTCATTAATGTCCTGCATAGTGCCAGGTTCATGTGCATGGCATTGAATCATAGGATTTCCTGTAATCAATTTAGGATGTGCTGAGATTGACCTATATAGATCTTAAGTCTTAAGTGACTGCTCTAGTGTTTTGAGCTTCTAGCAATGGTGTTTTGAGTCTCTGGTGTTTTATGTTTTGTAAATATTTATATTTATGTTATATGTTTGAATTAGGATGTGATGGACATGTATGAAAAAATAAGAGCCATTCTAAGTAGGTTCTAAGATAGAAGGGTTTGCTCTGCAGCACTATGTACAAAAACACTCAAATGGAAACCTATTCAAGACTCAACAAAGGATAGCTCTCCAAAGAAGAGAATAGGATTCAGTACATTAAATACCATTAACTTTACAACAGAACAGGAATAACTGTCGTGCACTAATATTGTATGCCTTGCAGAGATTAAGAAAAGGACACACATGGGCAGGAACATTATGGTTAAAAAAATAGATCAGGAAATGTTAAACAGGAATTGAACAGCAGTACAAAAATACCTTTTCAAGGTATCTCCACAAGAAGCACAATTTAAAAAAAGGGGGGAAATCACAGTTACTGTACTGATCAGTAATAAAGCTTTGCCTGCATCTCTGAAAAGTGAAATGTCACTTCTGCTCCAGTCACTACTGATATCATAATGTAATTTTGGCTGCCGAACTAGAAATACAATGTATGAAGCTGACATCAGGAACCTGATTGTGGCCTGTGGCCAGGAATGATTCCGCATCCATTTAATCAAAGAGATGCCACGTTGTACCAATTTTGATCCAGAAATGAATGTAATTGCTTTAGGGGAAAAAAGAAAACATTTAGAGATGGGCAAAGTTTGAGGCTTATTAAATTGGCTGTATCCATTTTAGATGATCCAAAGTTCCCATAATAAGATTTGTTTTCTAAACAAATACTACAAAGATCCAAATGGCACAAGTAGTTCATCCCTCCCCACTTTGATACCCTACAGTTGTCCTTGACTACAATTTCATCTTCCTTGGCAGTATTACTAAGCAGTTAACATAAAAGAGAACAATCTTATGGAAATTTTAGACTGACCAAGTTATTTTCATAGTTTTGTGGATCAAAAACTAAGCAAAATAAATGTGTTAAGCTTTAAGCTTTTTATTGTTTTTCCTGCGGAAGGTGAATACAGCTCTGATACAAATAAAAGAAAACAAATGATACATTTGTCCTGTCCTGTGCATTCCAGATCTGTTGGACTATATCTAATATAATTCTCAATTACTAATCGTGATCACTTTTTTAAATAGAGTTTTAGTCCAACTCAAAGACAAAGGTTGAAGCGTATTAGCTTAGCCAAAAGATTATCATAGTTCATCCTATGAGTCACATGGTCGAGCTACATATTGCTTACCTAGGATTTCTGGTTCAATGATATTATCCTGTATTAGAGCCAAAGACGCTTAGGCTATTTTAGCATTCCTTATAATATTAGCTTCTTTTACAGATCACCACACAAAGCAAATTATGAGTTATGCTTAACTGTGCAGGTCAGGAGCTACTATAGCTACTATTGTTGAATAGGGTCATGAAAAAGAATGTTTGAACTCAAAACTCTCTAATTATATCAGGACTGGATCAATATCTCTCTTTTTTAAAAAAAAAAAAAATATTTCTCCTTTCCAAAGCTGATTCTTACAACAATGTGGTGATGCTGCCAAATTCCTGGGCCGCGTTCAAAATTGTTGCAAGTGCCCTAAATATTTCAGCAATAACATTTTAAAGGAGAAACAGAGAGAAACAATGTCTTTATTTTCATTTGGATTTCACAGAAATGGATAGCTCAAGTAGACGGACTGCTAAATTAAAACATTGGTTCATTTTGAAGGCAAATAAAACTATGCAGACTATAACAAAATACTAGGGAAACATTTTCCTCCCTATATTGTAATATTAGATCCATTCAATTATTCTAAATGGTGGAAAATTACAAACCATATAAAATGTTGAATTAAATGTTGGAAAACATTATCAAAATATTTGACACTTTAATTCTACAGGGTTATTTTAAATACTCTTCACAGTCATTGGTAGGCCTGTTTTTATTTTTTTGGTTTTTTTTGCCACAACGCACGTGCTCCCATTATTATAATGCATTTTGACAAATCACATTTGATGATGAATGAGATGAGAAATTTGACCTTGACCCTTTCCCCCTCCCTGACATAGAAGATAGGCATGTATTCTAAGCATACTTAGGATATGTTGGAATAAAAATATTTACAAATGACATATTTCATTATCTTGCAAACATGGACTGCAATGGTAGCTGGTGACATAATAAACTATATGAAATAAAACAAACTGTACCTCAGTTTCATTCTCAAAATCACCCCAGTAAACGACATCAGTACCTTGGAGATTTGATTGCTAATTAAAAATAGAGAAATTATGTCTACTCCTGTTAATCTAATCCTGACAGATGTTAGAAAATTTGCAAAGGCCTGAAATAGTTAAAGCAACTATTTTAAAGTCCCACCCCCCATCCACCCCCGTAAAAGCTAACCTCCATTTACATTTTATTAATTCCATGAGGAATATTTTTGTTCTAAGAGTTGGAACCCCTAAGTCTCTTACATTTATGGATTTATTACGATGGTTTGGTCTGAGACTTTTGATGCAAATGAATTAATTTTAAAATATTCATTTTAACACTCAAGGTCAGGCTGATAAAAGCATGATAAAATGAAGCTTATCTTGCAATTTCAATGTATTAATCTGTCAAAACAAAAGAGGTTATAAATATATTTCAGCAAACCGTCCATTTTCTGTGTCCCTTCCTACAGTGCTACCTTTGTTTTCTTACCTATTAATAAAGAACATTAGCATTAAAAGAAATTACAAGAATCCAATAGTTAGGTGCCAACAATAAGTGAAATGCATAGCTGCTCAGATTTGGGGCAGATTTGATAAATGGCCCTGACATGGTACTAATGTTAGCCCTGTAATCAACCAGATTTCTATTTCTGCTGCTGGACTCAGTTTGTTTGAAATTTCAAGTTATAGTGACTAGTTTAAAGCCTTCATAAAAAGATCAGATGAATCATGGAAGAGATGCCCATTGATATCACCAAGGACAGTAGCACTATGTTGAGGACAAGCTACTGAAGCTGGCAGTCTTTATTATGATTTATTTATCCATTTGGTTGCATCTGATTGGACACATCCAAAACAGACAGTGAACTATCTGGAACAAACGTATTTCTATTCATAAAGATCTTAATAAGAATTAATTCAGTTTACCAATGCAGAAGCCCCCTCAACTTATCTCTGGAATCTTCAAAAAATTCAAAGTACATTAGAAGCCCTTAAGATGGTAGATACTACGGTCAAGCTTTCTCAGAAGTGGCTCCCAATTTTGGCCCTCATTCTGCAAGTAGATACCTGGCACTGTGTAATTATCATTTAAATAATAACAATGTCAACAACCCTGAAGTTATATTTGTTCTTTGTTCTGTAAAGTTTTCTGGAGTTCTATCTTTGTTCTATGCCATATATCTGTAGCTGTTTTGGTTTGTTGTAGTATCTTGTAAGAGGCCTTGTGAGACAGTGTGCTTTATATAGTGAGTGGGATTGTTTTATGTAAATGAATTTATTTAAATTACACTTTCATTCATCTGAATACAGCTGGATGCACTCTTAACTCTGTTGACAAGTGCATAAATGAGAAGCTTACCTGGAATATATCTTAACATACTTCTTCCTCCTGCAATTGTAAATTCTCTATATTTATCAATATTAATTTGCAGGTATTTAGCAGTACTTCACAATAATTACTCCTCTCACCACAACATATCTATTGTTATTAACATGCACATGTAACAGCTGATGGGTTCTCCCACAGAATACATGGCTGAACTTAGGTCTTCTTAACACAAATGCAACCTTCTTTGTTATGGCACCAAGATTGTTTTTCTGTCTTTCTCACTATCTTGGACAAAGCCTAGTCACATTTGGTGGGTGTGGACATCGTGCTTAGTCACTGTTGCTCTTACTCCAAATGTAAGAGTTTAGCTTGGGAGTGGAAGACATGTCTGTTCTTATTCTTTCAATAAATATTTCATCTGTCTTTTCTGGGAAATAATCAACAGCTTTTAATGTTATTGCGTTTCAAAATTATCTGCCATTTATCTTTCCAATAAAGCATTTGAAATACTCTCACTTCAGTAGGAGGAAGACAGGCACCTCCCTTCTCATAATACTTTCAATTAAACTTTACAAGCCCAGATTATCACCAGACTTTCCCCTTAACGTCCACAGTTTGATGAGTTCTATGTTAAATAATTTTCTTAACATAAATCACAATAAATCTCAAGCTATACTTTAATATCAAGATCATCAAGAAGATGCTCCAATATGTACTTTAATAGGTATCAAGATGATTCCAATTGCTAATATAATTTGTTGACCGTTTCTGCCAAGATATTTTTTGATAAGCAAATTAAAAGTTGATGCCTAAGTTCCAGAGGCAAATAATCACACACTCTGCATTAGGAACAAGCATTTTTTAATCAATACCTTATTTTACAGCTACCAACAAATACTGTTACAAACTTGAAACTGACATTTAAAATTCACTTTTCACTTTGACATGCACAATTCCACCCCACCCATATTCCTTTTATCCAATAATAATGCAGCTCCAGAATCTTTGTTAAAAATTAGGTGACAAACAAATACAATGGGAAAACAGAGATTACCAAGGAGAAAGGATGTACTAATTCTCATGCAAATCAAATAAAGAGAGACAAACAGACAGAGAAGTAAAAGGACACAGACACCTACATGTGGAGCGACATGGCATCATCATCCTTAAATCTGCATTCCACAGGTAGCCTCCACTGATGCAAATTAAACCAACAAATCAAGTCAGTTCTCTGTTCATTGTGTCACCGGTTTGCTATGACTCTCCTCCAAAAATCCACAACCACAAAATTTCAGACTGCAGAGTACAACTGATGCAGGGAAGAAACTGCAGTGTGGAGGATGAATCGGACGGTTTTGTTTGCTTCGCAGCAAATGAGAAGTCAGCACATTAAGGCAGGGATTAACACCCCCATTCCCGATCCTTCCCACTGCCTCCACCTCCCTTCTGGACAATGAGAGCTTGCAAGGCAACCTTACCTACCGTAGCTAGAGGAAGAATCAGAGATAACAGGCTAGCAGTCTGTTGTTTGAATTAAGTCAGGAAAAGAAGATGTAAAAGATGGAAAGTACCGTTTTGTCCAAGCACTGGAGGCAGTAATAAAGCTTGCTGCAGCACTGGCCCATTCTGGCAGGCTGACTGAAAAAACAACCAGCTTCATTCAGATTGTTTAATTCCTAAACCCCAGGAATGCCTTTAAAAAAAAAAACGGAAAGGAAAAGATGGACTGCTGGCCACTGACACCAACTTGTTTCTGTTGATTCCTCTGTAGCTACCAGGTTCTCTGCTCATTTAACTTCAGGCATGCCAGAGGATGAAAAGGAGGCGGGGCAAAGCAAAGCAGATCTAGATTCTGTCAGAGGAAAGGCAGAGAGGAGGAGGGACAATGTGCCACTGGATGCTTTCCCACAGAACAAGGCAGATCAATAGAGAGAAACCAACATAATATATGAGCAGTCATTCTCTGAAAGCACCCAGATGCTCCACCCCGAAAAGCCAAATAGTCGACACAGTATGCCCAACCCAGCATCTTTGGTATCGCTCTGAACTTTATTGCATCCACAGTTGCCTGCAAAGGTAGAATATAGATAGCTGCGTGATGGATGTGAATGCAATACATAATATTAAAAGAGGATATATAAGCAGCGGAGAAAGCATGCACATACAGCAGATTGTGTAAGTTATAAGAGTGCATATACTTCAAGCAATAGAACCCCCAAGTTGAACCGCTATTAACAGAACAGAATAACAGAGTGGGAAGGGATCTTGCAGGTCTTCTAGTCCAACCCTCTGCTCAAGCAGGGAATGCTAGATCATTTCAGACAAACTCCTGGGGAAGATCCCTGCTGGAGCCCCTTGAAATCTAATGCCAGAAGGGACACTCCACAGTAAAACACAATAGTAAACACTTGTATAAAGTGGCTTCAGATGGATTAATTTTCTGAACCATTCAAGAATGTCCAACATGTTAATTATCTTTCTACCATGACCAAACAAATGCACAGTCCTTTTTCATTAGAAACATCTTTCATTTTTCTCAACTCAAACTAGTTATATATTCTATGGTATAGTTGATAGGCAAGAAGAGATTTCTCATTAGCAAGTGGCGTAGGGGCAGGGTGGCAATGGCAATGGCAATAATGCTGAGAGAGTGAACAGGCATTCTCATGTCCATATAAATCCATGTTTATGTTTTAACTGTATGTTCTCCAAGTCATATCTCACTGGCATAACTACTGGTATTCTCTTTAATTTGAATTTAATCCAGATATTTGACACAATAATTCATTGTCAGTACCTATTTTATAATCTATTTGATTCAGATATTAATCATTGGCCAACGGCCGATCATTTCAATAGGACTGCTGTTTCTGGAAAATTGTATTTAGTTACCTCCCACATCATCTATATCAGTTTTCTCAGTCTTATCAACTTTAAGATGTATGAACTTCAACTCCCAGAAGTCCCTAGCCAGTGGGTTGGCTGAGCAATTCCAGAAGTTGAAGTCCACAGATCTTAAAGTTGCCAAAGTTGGGAAACACTGTTCTTTATACTTCAGTTTTGGTGGCAAGAAGGATTACCACTTTGACAAAGTAGAAGAGATCGGTAGCTCCAAATTGGGTGTGGCATTGTTATGAGCATGGCGTCTTGGCAGAATCATCCTTGCTGGTAAAATCAAAAGGGAAGTGGTGAAAGTAAAAGCAATCTACAATAAGGATGACATCAGGTGAAGCTCTGCAGGCATGAGAAAAGCCATCCTACTTAGGAGAAGGACCTCTAAAATATAAAGAAAAGAAGGCAGTGGCAAATCACTTCGGCATTATCATACAAAAACTATGTATGCGAATCAGTGATAATTAATTAATTAAGGCCAATCAAAGTCCAAATAAAGGAATGGAGTGGCAGCTGTTGCATGAATAAATAATGTACTGACAACAGTAGTTATCCATTGAAAATCAGTGTTATACAAATGTTTGTAACATATATATAACATGGAGGAATAATTCAATGGCACACTGTAAAAGATCCTAAAAGCAAAAGCAAAACAGGATGTAACAGTACTAACAGGTGACTGAAATGCAAAAGTTGGAGAAATTAGAGAATCTCATTCAGAAATTTGGACTCAGTAAACATAATAATATAAATAGTATATAATATAGTATATAAATAATATAAAAGAGAAAATAATTCACTCTTGTAAAGAGAAATAGTTCGCTATTGCCAACAACTGTCTCAAGCAGACATAGATTCTATAGAAGGGCAACAGTGAATGGATACTATTTGAATCAAATAGATTATAAAATAGGAAACAGAAGATGTGGAATTACAACCAAGTCATTCAAGACATTTCCAAATAAAGATTGTGGAATTGACAATGAATTATTGTGTCATATATGTAGATTAAAGTTAAAATCAAATTAAAGAGAAGGTTATGCAAGTGAGATATGTGTTGGAGACCCTACAGTCAAAATGTAGAGTCATGTAAAGGATCAGGAAATAAAGCATAGTGAAACTTGAGGAACTAGGAAGAGTTGAGAGAAATCCTAAAAACAAGCAGAAAAAAGAATTCAAAATTTTCTAAAGGACAAATTTAAATGACTATAGCACAAACTATTATGTTACCCAAAGATAGTTGGATTCTTTAGTAAAACGAAGGAGGCATTGAGGCTTTCAATATTAAGCAAGAAATAATAAGGATTATAAGAAAGGATATCTCAATCAGAATGTTAACAAATAGAGAAAATTAACAAAACAAGATGACCAGAGATATCACAGGGAAATTTGCAGGTAATATTTGTGGATCAAGAAATATGGAATAAGACAATTTGACTGGTGTATATACTTATATTAATGGAAGGAAATGCATGTAAACATCCAAGAGAATGAAGTATACTATAAATTTCTCATGCAGGCAAAATGTCTACAGAGATGCTCAAGTAACTAGGTCATGGTTGTCCAAAAGGTATCTTATTCAAAAAGCAACGGACTTTCTTGAAGATCCAGTTACCTTTTGAAAAAAGCACCTTTTGTTTTTGCAAGCAAAGTTTAGCTAGCAATATTTTTCATTGAGGAGAATCGAACTACATATGGAAAGAAAACTGTCATATTAATAGGCAGGTTTCAGAAAAGGCAGGGGAACATAAGATCAGATAACACACATTAAATATACAATGTATACCAGAAAGAGATTTATTATTGCTTCACTAATTATAAGATCTTTAACTATGTAAATCACTCCAGAATGTGGACTTTATTAAGGATACAGACTGTCCTTTTGAAGATAAAGCTACATTAGTAAAAGCTATATTAGAAGAAATAGAGTAGTTCAGTATATGGGAAGAAATCACACAAAGCATCACAATGTCCCCATATCTATTTAGTTTATGTAGTATTTATTTTATTATAATGATAAGGTTCAGTGACAGCTGCAATCAAAATCGGAGGCTGAAACATTCATGATTTGAGAAGCAGAGATGGCTGACAGATGAAAATAAGGGAGCTGTAGAAGAGATGATCATTATGACAGTAAAAAATTGAAGTCCCGATCAATATTAAATTTAGTGAACTTCCAGTAGATGACAAAAAAAGATGGCAGATAGTTTTGCTTTTTTGGCTTTAAGAATAGATAAGCAGTATAGAGATATATATAAAGATCAGAATAGTTAAAGTAATGGTCTTTCTGGCAATAATAGTAAAGCTAGATGCTGAGAAGGAGCGAAGGAAAAAAGATAGATGCCTTTAAATTATGGATTGGAAACAAATTTAAGACTTCCATGAATTTCAAGAAGAATTAATCTACTAGCTTTGCACTAATTAAATGGCAACCACTCCCTTGAAACAATTAGCAACTCATACTTTGAACATCTGATTGTAAGAAAATATCCTGATCTGACACAAAGCAAATTCTATGTTCTCAAACTCTGACTTTATTGTAATTTTACTGACTCTTCTGTCCAATTATGTGCTTCTCTTCAAAGAGAAGTAGTGCTATTGGTCAATAATTAGTATTACAATGCTATTTAAGGCATATCATCATTCCCTAAGGGATGTTCCATTACCAAAGTTGGTAGGCTATGAAATGACGGCAAAGCTCATTTATTACATCTGTCAATTAGTCCTTATTTATCTAAGAACAAGGAAGTCCTTTGGGTCTTACCCAAAGTAAAGATAGCTGAATGTTGATCCCTTAGCTTTGGTAATTTCTCCTCTCATGGGATCATTGGATACATACTGGAAGGAGGGATTAATAACCTCATCATCATCACCATCATGGTACCTGAAAATGAACTATAAAGATAACACTATACCAGATTCACCCATCCCTAATCTGAACTTCTGTTAGAGTAGGTAAAAGGAAGTAAAGAAATGATCAAATGATTGTGGGAACAGCTCTCTTGTTTTCGATTGCCAGATTTACACTTCCATAACAAGGTTACTGAATGCAGTAGGGATAGTTTCAGGCCACAAATCCAGTCAGTAAACTATGTGGTAAGGAAGGAGTATTACCAAAATAGTGAGATACCCAAATAATTGCGGGGGGGGGGGAAGGAACTTGAGCATTCTCTGGATTGAGGAAAATGGCAGACTGGTGCTGAAGCAGAGAAATGTGACAAGAAGGCTTGCCCAGACCATCAGAGTTTCTTCAGACAAGGAGAAGCTGAAGAGTTTGTCCACATTTGCACTGGAAGGCAGCTCCTCATGAGGAAACCTGAAGGCATGAGTAAAAGCACTAGGATCTATTTAATCTTTCTCTAAAAAAGATTAAGTTCACAGTCTCGGGGCTTGTAAAGTATACTGAGTTTGCACATTTGGATTATAACTATTTAAAACTATTTAACTATTTAGAGATCTTCAGGGCAGCAGAGTAATTAGACCTCCTGGTGAGTGTCCCTATGACCCAGAACATGAATAAAGAGAAATGGAAAGAAATAGATACAAGGGTTCAATAATAAACTACAGCCAAAAAAAAAATCTTGCTACAAGTTTGGAGTATGAAAATTTAAAATGGATAAAAGGTTTAGCCAAATTTAGATTTTGCTTATTTTAATGCAGTTTCAAATTAAATGAAATAAATGAATAGCAGGTATTTCTGTGGGAAAGAGGATAGCTTGGGCTTTCCAAGAGAAATGATTTGTGGATTTTTCTACACAAAAAGAAATGGGTCTTAATTAAAGTGCATAGATTGAATGAGGCTAAAAAGGTACGAATAAAAAAAAGAAAAGAAAGGAAAGACTCATTTTTGGTTGTTGTTTCCCCTTTTTGGATAAGAGAGTGGGGAAAGGAAGAAGGAGATGGGGAGGGGAAGGAACAGAAGATGCTGTTATCAGGAAAGCCCCCCCCCCAAAAAAGGAGGAAAGGATTACCAACAAAGCAAATATCAGGAAAAGCGATTATACCAGAGATGTTACAAATAATGCTTAAGGATTTGATATTATTATGCCAGAGATAATTTTACTGACTGAATTTGTTAAGAAGGACCTGGCTGAAAGATTTGCAAATATGGAAGAGAAAATGAATAAATATTAGAAGAATCTGCAATACGAGTGATTGGAGAAGTTAAACAAATCAAGGAGAAATGAAGATACCAGAAAATAAGATGGAAATAACAACTAGAGAAATGAATGAAGACCTGAATGTGGCGTTATTGGAACCAAGAGAGGAAGAAATTAGTCTGAGACTGAGAAATTTTGGAACCATGTGAGGAAGCCATTAAGGAGAAGCTCTAACAGAAACTAGGGAATGGGGGAGGAAAACATGGGCTCAGAAGCAGGCAGGATGCACAGAACCAACGCAAAATATGAACTCATTAAAAATGTCTCAAGAGATATACATGCATACGTTGTCAGGAAGCTGACAAAAGGACAAGTTATTTAACAATTCTTCCACACCCAGTTAATTCTGCCCAAACAAAGTTTTCCTATAGGGGAAAAATAAAATTATCTGACCAGGTAAACTAATAAGGACTTTCATAAAAGACTGAAAACTATATATGGATTTTTGGATAAAAATGGTTAAAAATGACAGTTAAAATGGTTAAAAGTGACAGTTTTGATTTAGTTAGTTAAAAAGGGTTGCATATGGGGAGAAGGAAAATATGTATCAAATTTTAAAGAGGGGGAAGAAGAGAAAAATAAGCTTGTTTGTAATTGCTGTAAAGAAAGACCAGAATTTGCTTCTTTTTTCTAATATCTTTTTCTTTTTTCTTTTCTACACTTTTTTCATCTTTTTTCTTTGCTTTTTTTTAGGGTTTCTGTTATCCATGTAAAAATATCAATAAAAATTATTTTAAAAAAGAAAAGAAAAATGGAGTTTCTCGTGTGAAGGAATCTGTAAAATTAAATATTTTCATTGCTAGGAAAGATCCAAGTTTTATAGGAGCAGGGCAATAAGAAAAAAAAATCTGCATAGGAATGAGGGAACTTCTTGGTGTTATTCACTCCCATGATTCCCTTCCCAATTATCCTTCCCACTTTTTTTTAATTTTAATTTTCTTTTTAAGTTATAAAGCTTGACATGTTTTATTTTTATAACTATGTTAACTACATAATTGAGACCATTACAGTTTACAACAAGGTTGTGAAACCCATTATTATGTCACCATAATTAAAGCTGCAGTTTAAAATCTAGAGTTTGTGGTCATATCATCTGACATTACAATGCAAATGTTCAGGACTGTATTTTAATGGTATCATTTTTTCATAGACTCCCTGTAGTTTTTCACAAGCATGATGAACCCCAAGTCCTTTTATAGCCTCCATTACTACTCTTCATAATAATCAAGTTGGCTATACCTCTCTTTCACTGTATTCCCTCATGCTATTAATGAACATATTGACTTAGTTCTTCTACTATGCTCTTCTCCATTAGCTTCAACTTATCGTTTTTTACTTAAGGTTGCTTTCTGCATAATTTTGATTTCCCTCAGCTCATATTTTGTTTTAATATTGTTCCTCACCCAGTCACCTGTTGAGACAGGCAGCCATAGAAATTGATTAAACAAACAAACAAATAAATAAATAAATAAAACAAACGCAGTAAAGCAGAACAGTCTTCAACATGGCATCATCTGAATACAAAATTGCAAACAGAGTTCACATGATCTTTAACATCACAACTATATCGTTTAACATCATCTCTAGAATCACCACAAGCATTCCTTATACATTTATCCATAAATAAATTGATCAACCAAAAGAAACACACGGCTTGTGTTTTTCTAAACTATTTATTGCAGACTCCATTGATTCTCATAAATTAACCCCATACACATGCAAATTATTCCATAATTCAGACTGCTTTACTTTATTATATGCTTTCTTTAAATCAGCAAACATGCAGCAAGCCTTGTGTCTCATAGTGAAAGTTTTCTTAAAGATCTATTGAAAAATCAAAGTCTGGTTTGTGTACTCCATGTCTGGCTTATCAGCATATTGAACTTCCCAGATTTTGTTTACTGTCACCTCTTGTGTCAATCAAGGATTGTTAATAGGGTCAATTCTAATTAAGAAATTAGAACTAGTGTTACCTTTATTCATGGTTCACTTAGTGTAGACATTACCCTTAATCCACAAGGACAGTTTTATATCAAAGAGTGAGGAAGAAGAATGTGTGTCTATTCTCAAAGATGGATGCTGATAAGAAAATTGTAGTTTAGAGAGCCTTATTTGTACCAACAATCATTTTCTCTTCAGTCTTTTGAGTAACTTCTCCTCAGTCTAATGTGCTTCTGTTGTTCTTGACCTCAACTACAACGATTACCACCCATTCTGGCCAAAGCCATGTTGGTTTAGGAGTACAAGATTTGTTCAAAACATCTCAATCATAGAATGGGTCAACTCATCATGGCCAACTCACCATGGCCAACTCATTGAGGCCAACTTGCCATGAGGAAGGTCATCACGGGACAATTTAACAAATACAAAAGTTGAATTAGTTTTGATGGAACTGTGGCCAATAATAATAAAATAAATTCAACCCATAAATATAAGAGTTACAATAATTTAGACGAAAATGTGATCATCAATGATAAAGGTAACTCAATGAAATGATCAATACAGCATTGAATTGTCCCATGACAACTTGTTCTGTGGAGAGCTGTCCTGTGGAGAGCTGTCCTGCAACAAGTTGCCCTGAGGCGTGCTGGCTGTGATGAGTTGACCTGGACCCGATCAATCGCATCTGATTATTCAGTTGAAGACCAGTGTGCAAAAAAATCTATTCAAAACAAACAATTCTGATTTCTTATGACAGATCAATAATATGATCTGATAAAGAGCATGAATTTAATACAGAGGTGGTGGAAAATAGGTTGGAGCCCTGTATGTTTGTGAGAAAGACAAAAGCAGATATGAGTGAAACACCCTTTCCTTCCTCCCCCCCCCCCCTCTCTCTTCACTTTTCTCTCTCCCT
>JANHFL010002050.1:61143-72220 GCA_032468155.1 Oxyrhabdium leporinum | reverse complement strand
GGGATGGTGGGAGAAGTGAGGGAAGAGAGGGAAGTGAGAGTGAGGAGAAGGAGAGGGAAAGAAGTGGGAGAGTGGAGAGGTAGAGGAAAGGAGATGGAGGAGAGAGAGGGAGAGGGGATGGAGAAGGAGAGGGAGAGGAGGAGGAGAAGAGAGAAGAGGAGATGGAGAGGAGAGGAAAGGGAGAGAGAGGGAGAGGAGAGGGAGGAGAGAGAGGGAGAGGGAGAGGGAGAGGAGATGGAGAAGAAGAGGAGAGAAAAGGGAGAGAGGGGGAGAAGATAGGAGATGGTGAAGGAGAGGAGAGGGAGAGAGAGGGGGCGAGGGAGAGGAGAGGGAGAGAAGAGGAGATGGAGAGGAAAGGAAAGGGAGAGAGAGGAAGAGGGAGAGAGAGGGAGAGGAGAGGGAATGGAGAAGGAGAGGGAGAGGAGAGGGATGCTTGCTAGAGGGGCTGGTGGCAAAGGACATTATTCACAACTGAATAGGCACTCCTTCCGGAGAAGCCATCCTATGTAATTAATGGCAAATTTAATTCAAGTCTTTCCCTGAGAACACCAAGGAACAGACTTGTGATTGCTGATGTCCTGATGTGGAGAAGCAGTAATAAATACTCCACCACTTAGAAGTTGAATGTTTTACCAATAAAGGAGAATGTTTGTAGCTCAGGGTTGACATAAGGGGTCCTTGGTGCTCTCCGGGCCTGGTGGCTTTCTCGCAGACGCTTCATCACCCAGCTAGGTAACATCATCAGGACTAGATGATGATGATACACTGATGATCTAGCACCGATGATGTTGCCCAGTTTGAGTACTGAAACGGTTGCAAGTAAACAACCAAGCTTGGAGACCCCCAAGGGCCCTTCATGTGTTGTGGGGGATGCAAAGTGAATGTTCCACTCCAGTCCCACCTCAAAGATTGGATCCTTCAGCAGCTGAGCCAAAATGTCCAGTTTAACATTGGAGAGGGGAACCTGAAGTCACTGAGACACAAGAGAAACATCCCCCCCCCATTTGAAAGGGGGCAATTAGGCCATTAAATCCAAGTCCCTGCTCCACGGAGGAACCCCTAATCAATTCTGGTTAACCTACCCAGTGAAGGGGAACTCATAACATCTCTGGGTCATTGGTTTCACTGTTGAATTGCTTTTTGTGCTGATAGGAAGTTTTTTTCTAATATTTCCTTGGAATCTTGCAACTTCAGCCAATTAGTCCAAATCCTGCCTTCTTAATTTTTTTTCTTGGGTGGCATCTTTTCAAAGAGAGCTCTCATACTTACTTACCTTCTCAGCTGTTTCGTTCTCTCTCCGTACAATTCGCTTTCCGGTCCCCTGATGGGAGACGTAGGAACTGAATTCCTCACTGGTGAAAGTAACCGCTTACTCATGATGAATTATGAAGTAACCTATCCAGAGTGTTGCAGTGGAAATTATTATTGTATTCATGGAGTGTCACTATTATTGTATACAGTATTGTTAGTGCTCATTAACGACTTCGATAATAGGAACTAAATCCATATTGGAGATTCTTCAAAAAAACATCTATTACCCACAGAAGAGAATAGTTGTAGCTCGAAGTTGAATTGTGGTGTCCTTGGTGCTCTCTGAGCTTGGTTGTTTGCTTGCAGTCATTTCATTACCCAACTAGGTGACATCAACAGTGCTAGAAGGGAGTGGAGATTGTGGGGAGGAGTAGGAGAAGGAGTAGTAGTAGGAGGAGGACTGTGAGGTTCTTGGTGCTGTCTGAGCTTGGTTATTTTTCTGCAGACATTTCATTACCCAACTACGTAGCATTATCAGTGCTAGAAAGGAGTGGGGTTTGCTCTCATTTTATACACTAGTGGCTTGCCCTGTCAATGTTGGCATGAGTGTTCTTGGTGGTTCCATGATTAGGGTGTTGTTTACTGTTCGATTGTTTGCCTGAGTTGGTATTTCCTCAATCCATCAGATGTTTATAGAACATCTGATGGATACCAACCTTGAAATCTTGACTGGGAATTACCTCAATCTAGTTCGCAAGGCCCAAAGCGTCTACCTCTTGGTGTTAATCTCTGCTTATCTGGGTGTTGATTGTTGGTCAGGAGGCATTGTGGTTTTTTTAGCTTTTTGATTGTCTCTTTTGAATGGTATGTAGATGTTGTTTATCTCTATGTGCCTGTTGGTGGCTGATTTATCTGTGTACCCGGCTTCCAAGAATTCTGTAGACTTTTTGGATTTAGCTTGGTTTAGGATGCTCCCAGTCTCCCAGTTGAAACTATGGTGAAGTCTCTCCATGTGTTGTGCAATACCTACATACCACTCAAGAACCCAATACGCAATCAAGGAACTACCAACTCGTTAAACAACAGCCTAATCAAGGAAACCCCAAGACCACAACCACCAACACTGACAAAGCAGCCACTTGTATATAAATGGAATGCAAACCGCACTCCTTTCTAGCACTGATGATGTTACCTAGCTTGGTAATAAAATGTCCTCAAGAAAATAATCAAACTCGGAGAGCACCAAGGACCCCCACAGGCACCTATGATCTTTGTGCACCGCTGGCAAGATGTTCAGTTACTCAACCTCTTACTCTCTCATCGTCTAGAGAATGAAGAATCCCTCCATCCCTGCCTCACAAGTGGTGAGAATTGAGGTCCTCAAACTGCACTGAGCCATATTCTCATTTCCTTGATGACCTTCTTCCCACCTGAGCCACCTCGGCGTTCTGTCTGTTAAGTTATTTTGATTTCGTTTTCAACATTGAAAAATCCCCCGTTGGACTTATGCCTCTAACTGTGCCTGGCAAATCTTGACGGACCCTCTCCTGGTATCTATCAGGAGATAGATAACTCTGTCTCTCTCACACTGCCCCTGTCCTGCTTATGAGACTTAATTGAGTTTGACTGACATCTCCATCCTGATCAAAGCTTTCATTCAAATCCCAGTCTTTAATTAATGGCTGAGGTTCCTCTGATTTAAACATTAGCACAACTTCCTAGCTGTGATTCATCTCATATCTTGGCTGAAGATCAACTCGCACATCTGTTAGGCTACATAATTGATTAGAGACATTGAGATAGCATCTCAAGGAGAAGATTCCAGCCCTGGGTTTTCTTTGGCATTCTCGTTATCTATAGGCTGGAGCCTGGTGAGGCTGCTTTCTGTATAGATGAGCGCATAGCTATAATCTAAAGTGGGACAGTTAAGAACAGGACATCAATTGTATCAGATGACCTCATACTAATTGACAATCAGGTGCATGTCTTTGTGAAGAATACTTTCTGATTTAGGGACTACCTAGCTTAAGAAAGCTGGAAAAAAGTTAGTTTTTGGTTTCTTTGTTTAAAGAATATTTGAGAATATTTGGGAATAGAGTAGAGTAGAATAGTGAATAGACTAGAATAGAGAATAGACTAGAATAGGAAAATAGAATAGAATAGAATAGAATACAGAATAGACTAGAATAGGAAAATAGAATAGAATAGAATAGAAATAGAATAGAGACTAGAGTAGAGTAGACATAGACTAGACTACAATAGAATAGAGAGTAGAGTAGAATAGAATAGAGACTAGAGTAGAGTAGACATAGACTAGACTACAATAGAATAGAGTAGAGTAGAATAGAATAGAGACTAGAGTAGAGTAGACATAGACTAGACTACAATAGAATAGAGAGTAGAGTACAATAGAATAGAGACTAGAGTAGACTAGAGTAGATTAGAATAGAATAGAAATAGAATAGAGAATAGTGTAGAACAGAATAGAGACTAGAATAGAATAGACTAGAATAGAGACTAGAGCAGAGCAGAGTGGCATTCAAGGTGGCCTGGACTTCAATCTCTTGCGGGCACACAGAAATTCATGACATGTTTGATCCCTCCCTTGGGCTCAGCTTGGTCATCTCCTACAGTAGGCAGCACAATAAATGTTCTAAATAAATCAATAGATAACAGTCAGGTGTGGCTGTCTGCCAGGGGATGTTTGAAGGAAGCTGGATGTTCCGTCTTCTCCTCCTCCTAATAAGTGAGATATTTAAACACGTGGAGATCGCCTCTTATTCTCGCGTTTTCTTTCTCTCCCTCGCCATGGCGTGCTGTCACATCAGAGCGAAAGAAGAGAAGCTGGGAAAGAAGGGGAATAGAAAGAAGAGTGAATGAATGGCTTTAGGGAGTCTGAGAGCTCCCATTCTTTTGGCTGAATAAGTGGAGATTTCTTTCTGATTTTCAAAGGTCAATAGGATTTGTTCCTGGGCCGCTGCGGCAAACCTCCTATTGAAGGCAATTCTGAGAAATCCCTCAGTCTATTGTGTGGAAATGTCAGGCATTTAAGTCTTTTGTTTTCTGCACAAAAGCTTCCGTCCTTTTAGACATTTCCCAAATAGCAGGTAAAGTAATCAGCGATCAAATTATTGAATGCAAAAAAAAAAAAAAAGATGGGATACATTGAAATCTAATTTTAGACCTTGGAAATGCCAGTGGCTAAAGCAGCTATTTTCCTGGGTAGATTTAAAACCTGAGAAAGAACGAAAAAGAAAGAAAGAAAGAAAAAAAGAAAGAAAGAAAGAAAGAAAGAAAGAAAGAAAGAAAGAAAGAAAGAAAGAAAGAAAGAAAAAGAAATTGATTATTTTAAGGAGGAAAACCTGAAGGAAAAGAGTTGTCTCTTCTGATTCTTTCACTACACCATAGTCCTGATCAGGATAGGAAAGTCACAGAACAGAAACATTTTGTTCTTTATTTAATTTTGAATGGCAACAATAATAATAAAACAAAAGTTGACTCCTCCCCAGATCAAACTCAGATCACAACAAGTGAGTGTGTGTCTGTGTGTAGATAAAGACATTTTGCAGTCGTGTGATGCAGACATAACTGTTTAAGGATGGATAAAAGGAAAGTAACAGTAGAGTATAATTCTTTAGGTAAAAATGTGCTATGCCATTAAAACAATTGCTTTTATTATTCCATTATACTGATGCTTTGCCAATCAAAGTGGCCAACTTTTGGCTCCAGTTCAAAGTGTCAGATTTGAACTTTAATGGATTTTATGGCAATCTGAAAATCTGGAGGGCTTGTTGTAATTTGGAGAGGTCCTCCTGAAGGAAAGTCCAACATTTCAACTGAAGCAGTACTTGCGAAAGGTAAAGATCCTTCATGTCTCCAAAGCTGTTGAGAGTCTTTGAACAGAAGATTCCCAAGAGCAATTTGAAGGTCCTTTTACAGTCAGGATATGTTCCTCATATATACCTTTTATATTTTCATACTTCTACAAGTTATTATTAACGACAGACAATGATGTGTATACCATGCCAGCTATTTGCTTACATATTTTAACTGATGGTACTCTTAATTCACATTGACAGCTCCGGTGAACTCCAAACTCCCCATGCCCCATCTCCAAAACTTACTGCTAAAGGTCCTCCTGCCTGCCATCAGTGGGAAAGGAACCATCAGAGATAGCTTTTCATCTGATAATTGACTGGCAAGCCAAGATCTTTTTAAAGGCTTGTGCTTTCTTTAAAATTATTGGTTGTATGACCCAAATGTCTCTCACTGCATTATCTCCAGTGGCTCTGCAAGTATAATTTATTTCAACAGAATTAAAGGACAAGTTCCAAATCATCTGGTGCTTCTATTCTGACCATCTCCTCCTCCTCCTCCTAATCTGTTTCTTTGACATGCTAGTGATGCCCCAAATTTGCACAGAAGGATGATTTAATGCAGTGAATCTAATTAAAGCTGCTCATCTCAGAGAACGGAAGAAAACCAATCAGCTCATGTCATCAAAACAATTTGCATAGCAATTATTTTCTAATACTGTGTCATAGCAGGTAAGGTGCTTCTTTTCTGTTGCTTTGGTTTTGGATGGCTCAAATTTGTGGAGTGATGCAAAATGATGAGATTTATGTGGGGTTAATTAAAGATGCCCCACCATGTTTGTTTTAAATAAGAATGCACAGGTAATTTAAAAAAAAAATGTATTAGTATAATTGTTGTTTCTTTACAAAATGACTCCTTATTTACTCCTTATTACAATGATTTAACTTACTCAAATCTTCATAAATTGGGGCTGTTCCAATTTGAAGGTGGTTAATGGATTAGGAAGAAGATCCCATTCCCACCCATTGTATTCTGGTGTCTAACTTATCTAATCTCTATTGATTCTAGTATTTAATCTTTTTTACTTTTGCATTTAGGATGTTGTAAGCTGCACAAAGTCAGTTGATAATGAGATGGATGGCATATAAATTTAATCAAAAATAATAAATGTATATAGACAACGGTCCTTTCTTGAAGAAGTTTGAAGCTAAAATATACACCCATCTATTAACTGACTAGAATACCTTCCGTACACTATTTTGAATGTATGGGAACATATACTTTTTCAAAAAACTTATCCAAGTTTAGGAAATTGTTTGCTGTACCTCATTGAAACATAGATTGTAGTTTCCTGGGTTGGTCTATCAGAATTTGTAGAAAAATCAAAATGTATTAATATGATGAAGATTTATTTATATGATCAAGGATCAGCAACAGAATCTGTAGACAATGCACTGTTGATCTTAACTTTTGTCCATTATTTTTGACAGTAAGATGTGCAAAAATATATTAGATGTTCAGTACTATTAAAGAATTCAAGTTCTTTAATAGAAGACAATATATGTGGCTCAGGCTGAACTGTGGAATCCTTGGTGCTCTCTATGCTTGATTGTTTGCTTGCCAATGTTTCATTACCAGACTAGATAACATCTTCAGTTAGTCTGGTAACAAAATGTTGGCAACTAAACAACCAACTTCAGAGAATGCCAAGAGTTCCTCAATGTTCTTCTGTTCGTTTCCTCTCCCTCTTGCCTTCCCCATCACTGTCCATGTTCATTAATTATCCCACTCTTTTAAGGAAGAATCTTCCCTTATTTTTTTTAAAGGAAGGAAAGAAAAAAAAAAGGATTTAACTTACATGATCTATTTTTGATAAAGGCAACTGACTCTATGAAGCAAAGCATGGACTTCAAAATGCTTACAATGGGCTGTTTTATTATCTTCTTCAACATATTTCCAAGTACTTATGTTAGGTAAATTAATTAGTAGTACTTGGGATCCACATTTTCCTCCCTTTTCACTCTTATTAGTAAGGAGGTATGAGTCCAAAATGCCCACCTCAACCTTTTGGAAGAGAAAATTATCATCATCAGTAATCAAGAATTTATTTGACATTTTTCATTTGGCGGAGTTAGTCTGCTAACAGATGTAGTTAAAATCTGTCATCACAACAGCTTCAAAGTCTTCCTAGATGCATACAGTGCATCCTAGATGTATAGGAAAATAATAACACTTATAATGAAAGGAAATGTAATGTTATGTATATGTCTTTCAATAAGAGCCATCTGTACTAGGAAAAGTAGGGCTGTGCCAGTCTTTCCAAAACAGTGCTTCATAATGCACACATGCAATGTATATGTAATGCATATACATGTACACACATATACATGCATGTAAAATGGTTTTATATACATATACAGTATAGTTGAGATAATCAAAAGCAGCTCTGAAGCAGCCACATGAGCCTGGAAAGAGACACACTTGCTGTAATGTTCTGAAGAAGTACTTCAAAGGTTGTGTTTGATACCAAAGGTTGTGCAAGCAAAGTACTTCTTCAGAACATTACAGCAGGTGTGTCTTTTTCCAGGCTCATGTGGCTGCTTCAGAGCTGCTTTTGATTATCCTTCATGGAAAGGATCTGCAGACACAAGGTGCAATATTATATTGAGTTATCCATTACAATGTTTGCATATGATATTTGCATTCCATGAAACATTATGCAGTGTAACAAGCTTAAAAATAACCTCACAATTTAGCAAGCTCTAGCATCTAAAAATTATATGTTCTGCATCTCGTCTCTTCTGAGCTAATACAAGGATTGTGTTTGCAATGTAATAGCTAACCACAATCTCAATATTCCCAAAGAAACAGTCCTAGATTCCTGGTTAAAAGCCAAATATATTGTGCTGTGTGTGTGTGTGTGTGTGTGTGTGCTGTGTGTATGTGCATAAGCATACAGTAAAGGACTATTAACATCTCTTCCCATATGTAGTGGCAATGGAGAAGACCATTGTTATTTCAAGGATAATGACATATTTTGATTTCTCCTTCATATTAAGAAAAGTCTAGAGCTCATTTTAAGCTAGTCTGCTTGTTTTTCCATCTTGCTTGCTAAACAAAGGAGAAGGGGTGGATGGGGGAAGGGGGAGAATCTTCATTTAACTTCAAAGCTTTTTCTACTCTGAAAGTCTCAGACATTTGATTCCCATCCCAGAATCATACACCAGCCAGTCAAGGTCAGGTCTTGTAGTCTCTTGACCATAGCAGGGCCACAGAAGTCATGGCGCCAGATTTTGATAACAACTATGGGGTGGTTGTTATGAGTTGGGAGCTTCTACATGGAACCTAGCATTAAATGCTGTGGATTCTGGTTGCCTTTGGGACATCTCTGCTGTCATTATTAAGGAGCTTCCGGCAGCCTGTAAGAGATTTGGCTATTATCTTGCTTGGTATGTATGCTTTAGATGTTTGCTTAAGCTAATAATAAAGCTTAAAATCTCTTTATTGACTAATGTGCTAATTGTCTCTGGATCCAAAAGAATTGCGGGGCACCTGATCACTGTTCTGACACTTGGCAAAACATCATGATCCACTGATACCCAATTGCCGCAGTTCAGCATTGCAAACCAACTAAACAAACATCTTGCCTTCAGATTGGAACATTTGGCCTATGGATTTCAGCATCAACCTTGTTCTTGGTAGAAATAAGAACAGCATGGCTGCCAAAGACAGCATGGAAGCTGAAGACACAAAATATTGTTATCGCTGCATTTGATTGTGAGACGTGGGAGGGCATCACGGAAATGAATATCTGTACTGCTCGCTAACAGCAGAGACAGCTGGAACTATCTTGCAGCAAAGGCCTGCACAATCTAATCTCCATGTATGGCACTGCAGAATAGTTTCTATTCTAACTGAAGGTACCGACAATTTATTGCTTGCATTTGGATAAAAATCTCCTAAATTTGCACTTTCTGAACCAATTAGAGAATGGCAGCCCAATTATCTTTTGGCAGTTGCACTTTTCTGAATTCAGCTGTACATTTTTGGAAGGAAAAAAAGGGCGCTCACAACGATAGACACATTCATGAAAAATAGACACATTCATGAAAAAGCTGATAACAATAAGCAGAACCACCTGAAAAGGCATGAACCAGGCAGATATTTGTTTTGAGTCTGAGAGTATGCACTGCACATACAGACATCTACCTAGTGAGAATTACATGCTGTGGAAATCTCATGACCATCTCAGTCAGTGACTCTGGGCTGCTTAATTTTTTTTTAAAGTATTACAATTAAAAATATGAAAAACATTTAAAAACAATAAAAATAGTAAAAGCAATAAAAACACTGAAGATAACCAGGTAGGAGCAAGATGGCCAGTTAGCAATATAGGCAGAAAATGAAATCCATGGCACATTCGGAGTCCCAGACTTGGGAACCTAGCCCAAGTTTTCAGGGTCTTACAGAAGGTCTAATCTGGCCTTTTGCGGATACTCTTCTCTTTCTTGAAGCCCATATATCATCAGCAAAATCACCAGGAACTAGAGCCCCTGAAACCAACCCGATAACAGGAATCCCTAAATACTAATTTAGTTAAATTTACTGCATTGACAACCTGTCTTTCTTCTGGAGTGCAAATGATCCAAGTGTATTCTTCATTCATTCTAACCCCACAACATTAAGCTGTGAAACTGGTTCTAGCATGTTTTTAGTAATTATGAACAACCATCCATCCTTTGGATTCTCTCCAGGGACCAATTTGTGAAGCCCCTGAAACCTGGAGTCACTATTACAGAGGGCAATTTTGGTATATTTCTATAATTCCAACCCTGATGCCTTCAATTGCTCTTCCTGATTACTGTGATTTATTTGAGGTTTATATCTTGTAGCAGGAGCATGAATCAAATACAGGAAGACCAGATGATGAATGGATGGAAACATTTATGGCTGTCTCTTCTTCTGAAGCATTAGATAATTTAAAGAGCTGGGCAGATTTCTGTCTTCCTACTTCACAGTCTTATTTGAAAAGAAGGCACATATCCATACCAATTACCCAAATGAATGGGTCTCTAATTATACAAAGGTAGTTAGACTGCACATGATAACGGATGTTGGACAAAAATGATGATAGATGAACAGTATATATACAAGCCTTTCTCAGCTCATCCCTGTCATATAGGGATACCTTTGCAGATATTCATACATTTAGAACAAATTCTGAAGGTTTATAATATTGTAAATAAGCATCCGAGCTCATAGACCTGGAAAGCGGATAGGTTAGAAGGTCACTGGGTATTCAAACCCAGAGTCTATTCCTGATTTAGGTAATGGCTTGGTAGTTTCCACTGTCATCATTTATCCTCAGTTGGTGTCCATTTCCTAAACTCAGTATATGTGAAAGACAGCATTTTCACAACCTTTAGTCTTTATGATGATTACAGGATAATTCTACCAAAACCCCAATGAACTCAGTAATGCAAACTCCTGGCCAAGAAATACTGAGAGTATGATTTAGCTCTTTCTTCCATCCTTGCCAGGGATAAATAACATATAATTTTATCTAAAAAGAGTAACACAATAGCACAATTTTAACATCAAATGCTAAAAATGCAAGCATTCAATCCCAGGGGCGGGGGAGGGAGCTACACAGCTGCTGGAAATTTGAGTAAAATGATCTCAAGAAAATCCAATGCTCCAAACAGATTAGAAGACGGTGCAAATCCATCAGGAGATAGTTTCCTATTAATATTATTGATTACAAGAAGATCCTGCAGAGAAAAATATAGCTTCTGGAAACCAGTCTGAAATACCAATAAAAATAGCTCCCTGCCTGCAGAGAGAAATATGGAAAATTTGACTTATCATCACACATAGAGGTGAAATCTAGCCGGTTCGCACCGGTTCAGGCGAACCGGTAGGGAAAATTTTGATAGGTTCGGAGAACTGGCAAATATCACCTCTGGCTGGCTCCGCCCCTGCCTGCCCGCTCACTCTTGCCCTGCCCCCT
>JANHFL010002050.1:32519-48507 GCA_032468155.1 Oxyrhabdium leporinum | reverse complement strand
CCTGGCTGACACAGCTCCTTTTATATGAAACTGATCAGCCAAACAACCAATTAGGAGAGAGTATTTTCCCGCTCCAATAGACAACCAAAATGAGAACTTCAACTGACAATTATACACTATATACAATACATAACAGTTTTCATGGTAATAATCTTGAATAACGAAGACAGAATAGTGAAAGCACAATGTGAAATGAAATATTAATATTTTAATTGTAATACATTAATGAAAAATAATGAACTCAGAACATAAAATAGTTTAAAGATGAACAGAAAGAGTTCCAGGAATCCCATATTTATGCCTAGATATTCAATATTCATCCATATTCACCCAGAATACGGCTCTCTGCTTCTGATGATATGGCCAGGAGAGCACAGCAAATCAGGATGTTTGCAAACAGAAATTTAAAAAAATTGCTGAGTTTGTGAGTAGGTGACTGATTTCTAGTCGTGTGCCAGAGATGTACATTGGAAAAATCTTGTTTTGACTGATTAGTCTCAAGGACTTTTTAATGTACTGAAAGAAGAGAAAGGAGAGTTTGGGAGAACTGTTCCAATACTCTGTGTTATCAGAGAGAAGGAGATGAAGCATGGGGAAGATTATAATGGGAAGCAATTTTACTGCCTTGTGGCTCCTATCAACCCATCTTGTGGGCCATCAGACTCCAGCACTATAGAAGCCCTGCAAATAGCAGCAATAAAGAGATCCTTGTCAGTATCAGAGAAACTTAGACTTTGACTTCTACTCTTTTTGTGGACCTTAACGACTCCTAACCATGGCTTGTCCTGTTCAGGTTAATCCCTGTGAATCTGCTGGAAAGTGCTGCACCTGTGCAACCATGGGTCATCTCATGAGAATACACCTGAAGCTTCATATTCACTAAACTTCACAAGTTGCCACCCCCAAAACTTGGCCCTAAGACAAAGAAGAAGAGCTTAAACAGCTGGAAATAGGCAAGTATATGTTGTTGTCCTTGTTACTCTTTGCTCCAACCCAAGCATAGAAATGCACCTCTTTTAGACCCTGGCTCAACAGCCAACTTCATAGAGGAGACCACCGTACATTGTTCAGTTGCCAGCAAAGTACATTAAAACTACACTAGTTGAAATTATTGATGTGCAGTCACTTTCAAAACAACCTATTCTGCAAAGTACAACTCCGTTGCAACTGAAAAGAAATAAAATACAATAAAATACTAAAATCATGCTACTCTCTATCACAACTTCCTTATGTCCCCATAATATTGAGCATAGATTAGCTGCAAATTTCTAATTCTAGTGGCCACTAGGAATAAGAGAGTAGGAAGTGATTTCTTTTCCATCTCAAAAATGTCACTAGCACCAGCAGCATTATTTGCAGACATCTGATGCTTTTCCTTCTTGCACCATTGTCTAAATTTCTTTCCTCACCAGAAAAGGCTACAGATTTTGCTAATTTGGGTGGAAAAGAATAAACAATTATCTTGTCTTCTCATTAGCTGTGAGATTGTGTCATCAACTTGAAGCCTGGAGCCAGATTTCAGCTAACATATTCCATGTCTACTCAAGATGTTAGCCAATTTAAATAAGTTTCTGGATGATTACCTGAATAAATGATGCATTTGCCTTTTGTTCTCATCTGCATTTTCATTGTGTGTGTGTATACAGTATAGGTATTATAATGTATGCACATGTGCATGTGTATATGTATAGGACAGGCAATATTTTAAGGCTGGTCATCATTGTAGGCATCTGAAATGACCATGAAGTATCACTATTACCTCTTATTTCAGAAGGCACATGTTTTCATTACCTTGGACCTGAAAAGCATTTACAAATGATTCAAAATGAAAGATGATAATCAGTTTTTAATAGCTTTTGATAACAGGTATGACAAATTTGAGCATCACTTTGATTAAATGTCCTGTGGTCTTATCCAGAATCATGAATAAAATATTTTCTGATATTTTGCTGTGGTGTTGAACTTAGATGAGATTCTGATTCCCCCCCCTCACCCCAGAAGACCAATCTTCGAATAAGATTCATGTCAGATATGTCCTAGAGTGGCTATGAACCAAAACTAGTTAATTCCTCTTTATTCAGGGTAGAAAGTACAACTGAAAAAAGACTCATGAGATTGAGGGAAGCTGCAAGATGAATGGAAGAGCGGATATACATAAACAATTGAGAACTACCAGGTGAGCTTATTTCATAAATGGCAATTTAGTCCAGGTGTTGAAAAATTTGGCAAAAAGCAATTCAAATCACCCAAAGAGAGTTTGTCTTAATCAACTCATGATAAATGTACAAACAAAACCAAGAAATTCCTCTTACAGTTCCAGATTCTGTATTTTCCTCCAGATTAGCAATAAAGATATCGTATGAAATTGAAATTGCTTCCTAGATTTTGCCTAGCTTTTTGGGACTTAACAGATCCCAAGTTCACTTTTTACAATCCTTGAAAAAAGATGGAGATAAATAAATCATCTAAACTTATCTGTCTAGTTTGGAAGCTTTCTTATTTGTTATGTTTAGTTTTACTCCAGTCCTTCCTTCAAAGTACTAGGCAGGTACTCATCTACTTTTACAACTACAACAATCTTGCGTAGTAGTTCTGCTTGACAATTTTATATCCAAATGACAAACTGAGCCCAAATGTATCAGTTCCAAAGCCCACTACCTTTCACTGTTTTCATTCCTACTTATTACACAAACAGATTATTCCACAAACACTCAGAATAACAGACCATAATGGAAAGCCACTACAGCTTTGGCCACTGTCGTCTTTTTAATGTGAAAATTGAGAAAACCAATCCAGTTTGCTACATATTGCGAAGTCACTGAGAAGTGATTTGACAGCCAAAGGGATTTTTTAAAATAAATCATCACCTGAAGAATTGAGATAAGAGATGCCTACCCCATTCTAGTCAATCCTAGGAAACCTACTTCCAGCTATGCTCCCTTTGCACGAGTCTGTAGAAATTAATTAAAGAAAGTTTGAATGTTTCCATTTCAAAACATTGTAGCAATGATTGCGATTTGGCTTGAGGAAACAAAACGTGCTATGCAATGAGTAATTCCTGAATTTATAGAATCTTAGAATGATAGGGTGGTAAAAGGCCATTTAATCAATTAAACCTACCTTTCTGCTCAATACAAGAATCAAATTTACAACATCCAGAAGAGATGGATGTTTAGCTTCTGCTTAAACAAATCCACTGAAGGATATTTGCTGTGCCAATTTTGTTTTCCTAGCAAATCTGATCTGCATTTCCTCTATCTTTAAATACAAGCCATTAATAAAACGCTGACAACCTGAGGGCTCTCAAGGAAGATGGAAAGTTTAGATTGATAGAAATCCAGAAGCAGAGTTGATCATTTGGTGGGTGAAGGGCTTTTCTCCATTTTAAGGTTTGATGATCAGCATTACCGAGATTAAAAAGAAAGGCAGCTAAGAGCTGAAGCCACACTGCCTAGAAAAGTAAGTGTGGGATGGCAGCAATTGGGAATACTGGAGTTTTAACTGTTTTTTTCCCCTCCCCCACTTAAGAAAGAAGAAAGTTCTTGACAAGTATTGTCAAGCCACCATAGGAGATAACCAGACAGGAACAGTGTAGCAACCCCCCTCCCCCCAGGGGCTGGTCAAAAGCAGAAAAGGATTAGACAAACGCCATGCCAAGTAATGGCAAGGGTTGAGAGGAGAGAAATGGACAGGAGAAAGCATTGAGGAAGTCATAATCACCAATGGTCAAGAAAACTTAATCCCTGACAGCAGCTAGAGCTTTCAAGAAGCAAGGAAGAAGCAGGCAATGACACCAGTCTCCACTTAGTACTTCTTCTACAGAGGCTGGAGAAGTACTCTGGGACAGGGTCGGTGTGAAAACTGGCGGTAATGTTGAAGGGCTCAAGAAGATACCCTAGAGCAGGACTGTCAAACTCCTGGCCCATGGACTGGATGCGTCCTGTGCTGGCCACTCCTACACCCGGTTTAGCGAGTGTATACTCTAGACTAGTAACTACTTGGATAGTCATACAAGGTAAAAAAGAAAAATAATTCCTGGGGATAATTTTTACAATGGAAAACAAAAAAGATAGAAGTACATTATTGTAGAGAAATCATTCTGACGTAACTGGTTCTCAGCCATCTCCCTCCAATGAACACAACAGCCAGAGCTGTATCTAACAACACATCAATTGATCCTTCCGCATCAGCTAATGAGGCAGCATTGATGAACATTTTAAACTGGTTTTTCAAATGTAGCCACCTAATCGTATAGCCATCTAATGAGCATTACATCAAGCTCACAGTTAACCAGTGTGATAAGCGGAGTACTTTATATAGGGAAGCAATAAATTATTTTTCAAAATATTTATTAAGTGCTACTAAATAATTATGACCTATCTTTTAAAAGAAGTACATTCCCTTGCTATTTTAGACACTTGGTGAATTTGATTTGAGTTTGCAGAATATCATTCCATCCTGGAATTTCTGTCTTTTTAATGATACTTAATATATTACCTTACCTTAGATGTTTCTGTAATGTTCACAATAGCCTTGTACAGGATATTAATGTTAATATCACCATATGACTGAGGGAAGGACAGCTTCTTTGAGACCTATTGTTTTGCCTTCCCATGGAACTGATTTTCTGGTCTGGTCTACTGAGTGAAGCTGACAACTGTTGGGATTCCTGTCTCAATTTTCAAACAGATTTCTAGTGCAGTTTACAACAATATCAACAATAAAATCAATTACCAACTTAATAAAGCAGTTTTGAAAAAGTCTGAAGAGCTTAGTTTGCACATGAACACAAACAACGATGGAGTCTCTTGGATATTTGAACTCAAGCCACGAGGACCAAAGTGGCCATTTTGAATCCCCCCTCCCATAGATCCTAACTTCTTGATCAAGTAAATTTCTTTTCACGAGCAGAGGTAAAACAATAACCCTGATTCAAAGACCATAGCAATTATGGAGACATTCCACTTGCCTGTCAAATACTTCACATTTTCAACAATTTCATTTTTATATATAGCTAGCTTGAGGAACATAAAAATAGTGGGATAAAGGTTTGGTTTCTGGAGTACCTTCTGGAGCATTTGGGAAAGTCTAAAATTTTAGCAAAAAGCAATTGAAGTTCATGAAAAATAGTTCACACACTCTTTCTTGAGTCCTGAGAGTCCTCAAACAAATGTTTACAATATTTGTTTCTCCAGCTGTTCTTTTCCGTTAAACATAAGCAATTTATCCACTTCTTAACTATTGTGGGCAATTAAGCAAAAAAGCTGCTGTGTGTCTTTAAAAGAAAACAGAGACCTTTGTCACTGATAGAGGTTTTGATTCAAGAACTAAAATGTATGAGTTCCACATTCATTTAACTTCTCCAGAGCATTTCCAATCTATATACCAGAGCTTCCTCAGTGTTGAAGTTCATCAGGTTCTGACATGAAATCAACCCAAACCTGCTGGGTTTTGTCCATCAGGCTTGTCTTGGACTCTTTACAGTCTTATGTCCCACAAGAGAAGACTCTGCTCTTAGGCTGTGGCCTGATATAATTAAATTTGATCTCAAGAATTGAAAACATTAACTGCTAAGTCTGTTTTATTAGCACAGAATTACCAGAGCTGCCGTATTATTGATTTTCATTTTCTGAGGTATTAATTAGTATGCTTAATCAATTTTTAGAGAACTAGAAAATGTATTGAAATTCATTTAATTAAATCTATTAAATTATTTGTTTACTAAAACTCATGTATAATGCTGTATACCTGCTAGCTCAGTTATGCACTTTTGATAGATTATGAGCCATTAAGTCAGTGTCAACTTTTAGAGACTACATATAGCTTTTCATTATGACTTATCCCCAACCTGCCCCTTCATGCCTCCCAAGTGTGTATTTATTACCTTTGTAGATGAGTTAATCTACCTTGGTCATTTTCCTTCTCGTTTTCTTTTTCTCTTTTCTAGCATTATAAACTTTTCAAGAAAGCTAGTTTTTCACATAAGGTGTCCAGAATATGAGCTGGATCATTCGTGCCTTGAATGAGAAACTCTAGATTGACTTGTTTTATATACTCCTCCCCTTTTTTTGACTATCCATAGTATTTAAGAAATATTCTTCAACATCAAGGTTCAAAAGCGTCAGTGCTTCTATTCTACTTCTTCAAAGGCTTTCACATTCATAAAGAATCGTGGGCAAAACCATTCTGTGTGATTCTGATCTATTGGTAGGAACTGAGATACCATAAAAACTAAATATCGTCTTCAAGGACTCCTATGCTAGTTTACCAAATGGTAGCCTGCAGTTTCTTTCTCAATTGCTACTTGTCATCTTTTGGTAAGCTTTGTTGGTCCACATTTTTTTCACCATCCTTGATGTCTTTACAGAGAAACTCCCTCTTGTCTGTTCTAACAGTTCTCTGAAATTCTTTGTTTGTTCTGAGATTTTGTACTTCTTGGCTACAGCTTTTTTTCTTTCCGACTGAAGAGAAATTCAGTTGTTGTTGTTTTCCTTTTCTTTCTTGATCTCACATTCATCCTTAACATCTTTGATTTCATTTCATAGTCCCTCTGGTTCCTGATAAATGAGGTTCTTGACCCGCAAAATGATCTCCGATGTTCTCAAAAACTGTGAACAAATGCTCTAGATAATAATATGGAAACTGGTTGGCTTTGTTCCTCTGTTTTAGCTTGACTTGGAATTTGCACATAAGCAGTTTATGAAATGTTCCAAGTCATTCTCTGGCCCTGATTTTTCTGTTATAACTTTCACTTCCTTATACCAATAATATAGTCACTTTGCTTTCTATGCACTCAACTGTAATTTATGTTAGAAATGAAGAAATAGTTGGATTGCTAGAAATTGATCAGTCATTGTCCTGCTTCATTTCTGTTTCCCAGGTCATATAGTGGGAAACTACATTTTTCTCCTTAATATTTCCCACTTTGGCATGCCAGTCCCCAACTACAAACAACATTTTGTGCTTGCACGTTCTATCAATTTCAGATTCAACTAGACCATAAATGTATCAACCAACTCTTTATATCAGTGTTTGGAACAAAACCTGGATAACCAACATATTAAAGAGTTGCCATGAAATTTAATTATTTAGTCATTAATTACATTTTACCCAAGTATCCTATATCCTTGCTGACTATGAAAACAATGCTATTTTTTTCACATGGTTTGTTTGTATGTGCTTGTGTCCTGAGTAGGAATCAGTATAATCTGAATGAAAATGTCCAATTTTTGTCCATTTCAACTCTCTAAAATTTTAATGCATAGTTGAATAAATTCACTTTTCACTTGTTGAGCTTTCCCAGATCCATGCTTAATTTCCATGTTCCCACTGTAATTCCGTCCTTGCAGCTTCAGATTTTATTTTCCTACATGGCAACATCAGCAACTAGACATCCCAAATGTTTTAATCCAGTTGTATCTTAAACACACTTAGTATTCCAAAATACCTTCAATTCTTTTTCAATATGATGTTGAACACCACTCAACCTGAGGTGCCAGTCATGTGGATCTACAGGTAGTCCTTGACTTACGATCACAATTGAGCCCAAAATTCATGTTGCTAAGTGAGACATTGGTTAAGTGACTATTGCCCCATTTTACGACCCCATTTTACGACTATTGCCCCATTTTACGACCTGTCTTGCCACAGTTGTTAAGTGATTCATTGCAGTTGTTAAGTTAACAACATCGTTGTTAAATGAATCTGGCTTCCCCATTGACTTTGCTGATCAGAAGGTTACAAAAGGCAATCACACGATCCCAGGACGCAATTGTCATAAATATGAGTCATTTGCCAAGCAGCTGTATTTTGATCACATGACCACAGGGATGCTGCAAAGGGTGGTGTGAAAAATGGCCATAAGTCACTTTTTTCAATGCCATTGTAACTTTGAGTGGTCACTAAATGAACTGTTGTATGTCGAGAACTACCAGTATTTTCTCTGAGATGCACTCTCTTTGTTACAGAATCTTCCTTTATATCTTGTCTATCCAAGTGATTTCTTGAAAAAAAATAAAATTTACTACCTTCTTCTTTGTAGTATAAAATACATTTATTGGTATTATTAAAATGATCATCTGCCTCCAGCATCCTATACCACTGCTACAGGTGGTATACACATGCTTGTTTGCTTTGGCAGAACAGGTAAGGTGTCCATGGAGACTCTCAATCATCCAGATCATCGTTGTCCCAAACGACTCTCTAAAAGAATGCAAATGACCATCTGTCTGCAAAGAATATGAATTCTTCCATTCCCCACCATCCAGTCAGAGCTGAAGAAGCTTCTTGGATGAGAAGTGAAACGTCTTCAAAGAAAAAGAAAGAAAGTCCAGTTGCTTCCTGAAAAAGCACCTTTGAAACAGGTAGGATGATTTTTCACAACTTGGATGACCTTGTTGGGAGTATATACTCTTGATGTACACTCTCAGCATCCTTCATTCATCCTGTCCAGGAACACACCTTCATCAAGAGGAGGCAACATAACAGAACTTGAGGAGATATAAATTACTCCCATTGGATGTTGTCAATTGAAGTATTCATTTTTTTACCACTAGAGGTCAGACATTGTCCTGGGAACTTTTCCAAATCTAGCTAATGTGTAAGAGCTCTGTCATTTCATCCACAAAACAGATCAAATCAGTATAGAAAGAAAGGAAGAAAAAGACCTGAGATCCTTGTTTTCACCAAATGTGGATTTTATGTACAATATAATCCTTAGTTTTCTATCATATTATTAAGTGAAAGAGAAAAAGAGGCTAAACAAAACTAGAATATGTTATGGATTTAGAAAATGTGTGCACACGGCATATTAGATGTCAATAAACAGGAAGGGAATAGATTTGGAGAAGTCCAAGAAAGGAAAATACACAGAAAACATCAGAGACTACTCTTTAATATGTCCAGATTTTAATATGATACCCTCAGATTATCAGTACTTCATACCTATTGTTTAAAATAGAAAACATTTGGCGATTCGATTAAATTGTGTTACAATGCAAATTAACCTCAGAATCAACATGCATTGTGCCTAGCACTGGAAACCAGAACAAAACAAACGTTAAAAACAAACTTTATTACAGTACTTTTTAATTTTTATTATTGGCATTAACCAGAAATGCAAGTGCTTTTGTGGATTTAATTCACACGGTATATTTATATATTTGCCATAATTTTGAAACAAATATTGTTGCTCCATTGTCATTCCAGATCATGTCTTTTGGCAGCTTGCTTAACGGGCATGGAGCTAAGAGGTGAAGATCATAAGCATTCAGCATTATAGGCCAAAAGTCAGAATTGTTCTTAAGATTAAGTGCATTTGACCTGGTAGGGCAAGTAAGCGAGGATGGAGTTTTAAGCGCATGAAAAGATATATTAAAGCCAACAGTTCACTTCTTTGCTTATTGCTAGGAGGGATTAGAGACCAAAGCATCTGAATTCAAATGGAAAAATATAAGGTTGCCATATGGGACCAAATCAATGGGGCTTCAAAGCATGTGACGTGACTCTAATAATAAGCAGCCTTTGATGTTTCAGGAAAGGAAGAAGTCCCTAATGAGCATGGCCAAATGTGTACTAGCATGACATAAAGGTATTTGTTTTGAGATAATTGCGTAGAACTGCAAACCTATAGATAGTTAAGCTGTATTTCTAATCTAGTAATTGAATAGGAGATGAATTTATTGCTGTAAATTACTATAAATTACTGTACTAATTTATAGTACATTCTATTTTTTACTCTTCCCTTCACTTTCTCCTTTAATTTCTTCTCCTTTTGTTGCTTTTATTACTTGAATTTAGAATATGAACAGCACAGAATACAAATAAATAAATAAAGAGGGAAAGGAAAACATATGGGGCATATTTTTGCAGTTACATATACATACATACATACATACATACATACATACATACATACATACATACATACATACTTCTGTCTAAATGTTTCATTGAATAGAAGACATAACATCATCCAGACCTCACTATCAGTTCCTACTTGCTGGTTGAAAATACTTATCTGGTACTTTACCTATCCCTCACCCTCCTTTTGAGAATAGTAAAGAGGAGATGAAGCTAGTTCTTTCACAACTGGAAGTCTCTCCAATATCTAGCATTTCTGAAGGAACCACTTCAGAATGCTCCTGATATCTTCAAGCCAGTCTTCCTGAGAACCAGATGATGGCTCTGTGAGACAGCTGGTCACTGAGTACAATGGAATTTTAGTCCATCCTATAATATCATCTAGTCATGGGCTATCAATGGGCTACCAATGGGTCTTAAGTGGGATTACCCTTATTTTAAAGTAAATATTTCATTGTCAGATGTAATTTGCCAGCATTGAGAACTATCCTTTAATGTATCATTGTAATTTTTTTTTAAAAAATTACTATCTAAAAAGAGATTTATTTTTTTAATCGGAAAGAGGGTACTATATTATCATAGGACTAATTCTTTCATAGCATGTTGATTTTCTGATCAAAATGGCAACAAATAGTTTTAATCCAAATAGCTGTTTTCAACACTAGAAAAAAAAAACATTTTACACTCTGAAGATTACATCATTAAAATCAGTGAACGTGACTGCAGCAAGAGGCACAAAGAATAGGATATTCTGCAAATTAATGGTTTGGCTGAGATTGCCTGTGTATGTTGATGCAGAGACAGAGAGAAGTGGAGGGGCATTGGAAATGCTGCTTTTCAGAAGTGATGTGTAATTTCCCGCTCAATTAGGAAAATTAAATCTACATATTGCCAAGCCCCTTTATAGCAGCCCCCTATCAAGAAAGCAGAGTTTTATCTTGGCCTCATTTATCAGTCAATACGTTAAAGAAAGCCTCCTTGCTATTTTTGATCTTCTCTCTAATTGACTTTTAATTTAGTGGGAAGGATGTTAGTTACTTATTTGATAGTACAAAAATATCCACCTATTCTTGTTTTGCCATGTTTTAGAAATGTCAATTTTCATTCCCAGGTTCAGACAACTTTATTGTACATAATTAAATGCAGGAGTGCATTAGAATTTAGCAGGAAAATATTGGCCATCAGGGTTTAATTCCCATGATTTTCAACCTTTACTCAGTGAATTCCATTCGTTTTTTTCTTTATCAACTTTTCCTATTCCCCCACTTCCCCCCAAATGGTTGAAGGACATGTTTGAAAAAAAAGCAATTGTACTTAGAACAAGCATAAAGAAAATACATCAGTGGGGAGGAGTTGAAGAGAAATAGCAAAGCATGAGTCAGCTTATTCTAAACTTGTATTCATGTATTTTTGAGTAGGAAACAGAGACTGTTTAGCAGGATAGCAAAGGATTAAACTTTGGGTGTACAGGTAGTCCTTGACTTCCAATCACAATTGAGCCCCAAATTTCCATTGCTAAGCAAGACAGTTAAGTGAGTTTTGCCCCATTTTATGATCTTTCTTGCCATAGTTGTTACGTGGATCACTGCAGTTTGTGAACAACACAGTTATTAGGTGAATCTGGCTTTCCCATCGACTTTGCTTGTCAGAAGGTCTCTAAAGGTGATAACATCATTCTGGGACACTGCAACCAACATAAACACATGCCAGTTTCCAAGTATCTAAATTTTGATAATGTAAAAAAAGAGGATGCTGCAACAGCTGCAAATGTGAAAAGCTCCCAAATCACTTTTTTCCCCAGTACCATTATAACTTTGAACAGTCACTAAATGAACTGCTGTAAGTCAAGGACTATCTAGCCTGCATACTGTCCAGTGCAAGGAGCCAGAACAATTCCATGAGAAGGCTAAAGTAGTTTCTGATTGTTGATCACCTATTTACAACAATCTCACCAAACTGAACACATTCTCTTGGGAAGAGACAGAATAAATCATTATTCTGCTGCTTCCTTCCACAGAGTGTCTCCAAGCTACAGAAGCTGCCATGCCCCCATCAGAGTCTGAATCTGCGGAGGAGGATGAGCTGAAGCTGGAACTGACGGAGTTCAAGGGGGTGGTTTTGTTGGCTTCGGAGGGATGTGGCAAGGGACATGCTGAGGCAGCCCCTCAGGATTGGGATGGCTTGTTAGCAGGGAGGAATGGGGCAGGATGACCAAGAGAGGGTAAACAGTGGACATGAGAAGCGACAGACCTCAGGCGATGAGCAAGGACCGCCCCCTCCTGATCCCCGAGCATGGAGAGTGGAGAGAAGGTGGAACAGCGCAGGCTGACCCGATGACTTGGGAGGAGAGCACCATGCCCTGCTTCACAAGGCACACCTGGAGACTGAGATTTAAGGAGACACTGTGGGGAGGGCATTTGTCGGGAACAAATGCTGAATTGGTAGAGTTTGGTGTGCTGGTACAGACATTTGGAATTTGCAGGACTGCTTGCTTCTTCCTTACTTTGTGGACTCAGTACCTTGTTCTTTACTTTGTGGACTCATTGATTGTTCCTTGTTTCGTGGACTCATTTCCCTGTTTCTTTGTTTTGCTGAACTGGGCACAGCCAGAGCTGCCATGTGTATGTGTGTGCGTGCGTGCGTGCGCACACTTTGCTCTGGGGCTTGCCAAGTACATGGGAGCGTTTGGCGGGAAATTTGGAGCATTAAAGGGGAGTTTGAACTCTCAGCTGGCTGTGTGACCTTCACATCTTGTCCCAGGTCATCACACAACATCTTTACTCTCCCATCTACTATAGCAGGGGATTCTATCATACCTGTGCAGCTTATGAATGAAATTTCATATTATTGACTCACTGGTTTGAAATAAACAGGTTAAAAAAATAATTAATAAAAAATTGCAACAACAAGAACAAGTGGAGGCGCTTGAGAAGTGTATGAATGATTGTTATTTTGTTATTACCCACTTGGCTATGGATACATAGCATTTGAGTTTGCTTCATGGTTTTGTGGTTGCCTTGAGCTACGATATTACAGTATTCAAAAGTATATTACTTTAGTTCTATACATTTACAGATCATAGAAATCTATTTTGTGGTTTTGTGATCGCTTTAAGCTATGATATTTTTCAAAAGTAGGACATTACTTTTGTTCTCTATATTTACAGAACATAGAAATACATTTTGTGGTTTTGTGATTGCCTTGGGGTACAACATTAGTCAAAAGTATTGATATTACTTTTGCTCCATACATTTTCAGAATATAGAAAAATATTTTTAGAAGTGGGATAAATGTTAACGTGTAATTTACTTAGGCAGGAATAGCACAAACAACTTTCTCTAAATGTTCTTTAATGGTTACAACTTGATCACCAATTTCTGCAGCACCATAAACTGAGGCTCCCTTAGGCTAATGATTTTCATAGTTCTTAAAGTTATCAATGAAAAGTGTTATTGTTTCTTTGTCCAGTTTTACTGTAGTGTAGCATATCCCAAAGGTGCTTTTTCAAGAAGCATCTGGACTTTCTTTGTTTTTCCTTGAAGACATTTCACTTCTCATCCAAGAAGCTTCATCAGTTCTCTTCAGTTTTTGGGATTAGAAGCGAAATGTCTTCTTCCTCAAGGAAAAAAAACATAGTCCAGTTGCTGGACTATGAAAAAGCACCTTTGGGACCACCCTGACCTGGATGACTGAGAATCTTCATAGACATCTGTATATACAGTGTCTGCAATGTAAGAAATATTCTTTTTAATGCCCACATCTTTCCAAACAGATTAAGTTTAATGTGTATGATAGAGATATACATGACTGAGAAAATAATTATGAATGAGGCAGGTTTTCAATTATTTTAAAGTTCAGTATTGCATTAAGCTTTGCCTATATCTTTTTGAAGATCTCAAAAGTCCCAACTAAGGATGATAACATGAATGTTTTGTCTGATCTTCCCTCATCCCCATTCAAAAAGCTTTGTGGGAAAGAATACAGATAACAGTTACCTTGTTATTTTAAAACAGAGGCTGCCTTTTCCTTAAAACATGCAAAATCAGAAATAAATTCTGTCTTGAAAGTCTTGAAATTCCATCAAATGTACCTATACTGTCATCTTAAAAACTGAGGAGAAAATATAGAGCAAGGATCTTTGCTGAAATGTGACTTGGGAAATGTTAAGTTAAGGGGATGACACATTTCTTAGCCTAAAGGTCAAACAGGAGATTGTGGAAGAGAAAGAAAGCACACCGCTTAGCCTCCATTAAAACAAAATGAAGACAAATTAAACGGTAGCTTAGAAATGGAGGCCATCCGAGTTATGACACTTTAGGTGTCGGTTCCCTCTGCTCCTGTGCGCTGTGAAATTGTCACCTTTATTATATAAGCACCAGTAGTTCTTGTGCCAGACATCCTCTAGACCAATGTTCAGTTGAACTCTATTTTTATCCTTGGTAGACAAGCAAAATGTACAAAGTGCTTTTAGGGGCTGGTATAGAGAAATTAAAGAAAGCAGATCCCTGGTTCAATCTTGCAGAGTCTGGAATTCATTAGAAAGCCTTTCATACCTACAAAAATGCAAGACCTATTTAATGTAATCAGGACTAAAATATAGAGCCTTTGAACATTCTGATGATTATGCCCAAATGACATGAAAAAGTGCCTTTAAGCTAACACAGAATGTGAACTTTAATGAAGTTTGTATTTTGTATTTGACATGGCCAATTGTAGTGGAGGGACAAATGACAAAATGTGCAATTTTTTACTCCCAATCCCCAACTATTTTCAGATTCTCTCTTTTCTGCTTAAGAGCTGCTAACCAGCTGGAGTTCCCCTTTGTTTCTTAGTGAACTTAGCAAAAGTGTAGCTTTAAAGGTTGAGTTGGAGCTGAAAACTTAGTACTGAAAATGAATAAACCAGGCATTTTTGTGGTTAGTCAAAAAAGAATTTGGAGGTCCCAAGACTGAGCAGAGTTCTATACCTAAATTTCAGTGGACATAATTAATGATGAGAGAGGTATATAAAGTAGATTTAATAGTATAAATAAACCATGAGCAATAATTTCAAATGGGAATGACTGTTGTCATATAATCTTGGCAAAGATAATACCCTAACATGGAAGAGGAGTGCCAGGAGGACTGATTTCTAAAGAACACATTTAAGTTTTAATTCTCCCTGCTTCTCTCGCATTGTTGATATGCTGACATTTGATATTCAGATGTAAAAACTTTTGCTGGAATATATTTACAAGATGATGACGATGGTATCCTGTCAGGCGTGAATAACCAGACCCACTTGTGTAGTGTTCAACTAGCTACTTTATTGTTCCACGCCAATTCCATACAAACCTCTCTAGACTTGCAGCTTTCACCTGGGAAAGACTAAATAAGGCTCAAAGGCATTCAGGGGAAGGGAGGCCAGAACTTGTCCTCTTGTGTTAATACAATGAGTCCAAACTAATTCCCCACTTGACTTCTTCTCCCAACTGGATGTTTATTCTCTGACATATCCATTTGTTCATGTCCAAGTCTCAGTGATTCTATAGATCAACTCTCTCTACATTTTTCAATCTTGTATGGCTTCTTTCAGTTATTTTATACTCTGGTTGATGTCAGCCACTATGGCTACCCTTATTATTTTTATAAATGATATAATAAATAATTCAAGCCAGTGAACCTAATACTCCTTCCTCCTCCTATTTTTCCACAAAAACAACCCTTGAGAAGAGTTGGTCTGAGAGAGAGAAACTGGCCCAATGTCACCAACCCAACTTTCATGCTTAAGGCAGGAATAGAGTTCACATTCTCCTGCTTTGTACCCTGGTGCCTTAATCACTAGATCATACTGGTTCCCAAGCTGGCTTTTGATTTTGCCTTCCAGTGATATAACTGGTTTTACATGCTCCAATACTTGCTTGTCACCTTTGCTGTCCAAGGAATATGCAGAAGCTTTCTCCAACACTACAGCTTGAAAAGTCAATTTTCCTTCTGTCTAGTTTTTTTTAATGGTCCAACTTTCACAGCCGTAAGTGGCTGTGGGAAAGGCAACAGTGAGGATTAATCTGCAATGGAGCCTAGGTGGCGCAGTGGTTAGAGTGTTGAACTGCAGGCCACTTCTGCTGATTCAATCTAGCGGTTCAAAT
>JANHFL010002049.1:169460-187028 GCA_032468155.1 Oxyrhabdium leporinum | reverse complement strand
GTAGCTTATCACCATTAATACAAATTCAGAGAGAGTTACAGAGTCATCCACGAGTTAAATGAGGGAAAGTGGGAGTTTTCAGCACTCCATGCAGACCATTACTTAGGTGATTTAAAAGAGGGACAGAAAGAAGGAGACTGGTATATTCCGGTTCAAGCTATTAAAGGTTTCATTGTTTTGACTTTGGGAGTCTGCTTCTGGGTGGGCATAGAAATCCCCCTCCCCGTTATAACACATACCAAAGCTTTGAAGCGGTACAAAACCCTTCCCAGGGGGTAACAGGGAAGGTGAGAAGGATCAGAATACATATTTCAAGTTATTTTTCATGACTACACTTACACTTCTCTGCATTCATTGAAAGAAACATCTGGAATGGGATTAATTATATTAGAGTGCTGCATTGCAAGGCCAAGTTTTAATACAAGTGATGAGGTGTTTGAGTAGGCTAGAGAATTTTCTAGGGTAAGTAAGGCCATAAATATGAAGCATTTTGTAGTACTGACTCTGATTAGATACTTAATCCCATTGTTGTTGTTTGTTAACCGAATTGAAAGAGCACATGGCAGGTTAACTTGAGAACTGTGCTACCACCATAATATGTTATTGGTTATTCTGTGGAGTGAAGGGTCTTATGGCTTGTTTACTTTTTAACAGGTGATTTTGGAATAGTAATTAATTCTGCCTGTGTTTCACTGATCGGTAGGCTTACAAATTTGTGCCATGATCACACCATTGAAGCGCCCTCATTCCCTCTCTCTCTCCCTATCCAGCGGAAAGAGACAACTCATCGCACAGACAACTTGCCACGGCCAACTCACTGTGAGACATTCGACAAATACAAAAGTTAAATTAATTTCAATGGAACCATGGATAATAATAATAATAATAATAATAATAATAATAATAATAATAATAATAAAAAATAATAAAAATGAGTCAATCCAGAAATAAAAGAATTACAATAATTTTGATGAAAACGTGGTCACCAATAATAAAAGTAACTGAATGAAATGATTAATACAGCATTGAATTGTCCCACCATGAATTGTCCTGTAGCAAATTAGCGGTGGTGAATGTCCTGTGGCAAATTGGCCATGGCGAGTTGTCCTAGACCCCTCTCCAGCTACAAGAGTAAATGGAATAATCTAATTGTTTCCCCTTAAAACATGATTTCCTCTTAAAACCACTAGGAAGGTTATTGAAGCAATTAATCATTTTTAGCTCTCATTTGCAGAGAAATTCAAGATTCAGTTTGACTTTTAAATGGTATGCCTCATGACAAATCATGTCATTTTTAGCATTTTACAATAGATTGTACAAAGTTTTGGTACTTGATCCCATACTGAGAGAATATATGGAAATTAGCATTTATTTGGCTAAACTCAGGAAATCAGAGATAAGAAGCAGTATTCTTCTGCAGAAGCCTAATTTTGGCTTTGTCCAAAAAGTCTGGCTTTCAGTTATCCTACACATTCTATGCTAAACATTATTCTGAGGAAAAGGGAGGGTGAGGTGGGGAGTACTGGAAAAGGAGCACCTGCCTATCAACATTCAAATAGCAAACTAGACAGTCTAATTTCAGTTGTACTCCTTGTCATAATCCCTGAACATTTGCTGAAATCCAAGATCTTATTCAAGGAGATAACAAGTAATTTGTTTAGCTAAGCCAATTATATTAACTTTATTTGGAATTCTATATGTGTGTATTGGTTGCTTTGGCTCGTTTTCTCTCTTTCTCTTTTCCCCCCAAATTCTAGAAATTTGGATTCATTAGTTTCTCCATTAGTTTGGAAATTTGGATTCATTAGTTTCTCCATGCACAAGAACTGAATGGTTACACAGCTATCTGCCTGTGGTTTAGGAATGGTATGTTTTGCTAGATTCTGTAATTCAGGGCTTTGGCAGAAAGCTCTACAGCATCTTCCTTTCTATTTGTTTTATGGCTGGACTAGAGAGAAATATTAGTGAAAGGGCAAAAAAAGGCCAACCTGGGCAGATGAGAATGTGCGAAGAGATTCAACCTCAGTGATGTATATTTTGAGTATCTTTTAGTGGGAAACCTTTAAGAAGGAATCTGTCAGAAAAGTACTTTAAAACGTTTCCCTCCTGGGTCCTTAACATGGTACTAGGAGCCTCAGTATTCTTGTGGGTGCCAATGTTCCCACCCATACTTTTCTTGGTGCCTGTCAGACTCCTTGCCTATTTAATTCATTTAATTCATTTTTACTTTTTAAATTTTCAGTTAAAAATCCGGAAATTAGAATGTAGGAAAGCATCAGCCTCAAACATAAGTGGAACTTCAAAATGCCTCTGTGTCTTATTTTGATCTTAGAAACATTTTTAGAATTTAAAATGGCAGGGATCTAAAGCTCTTTCAAATGTATCTATCTGCTCAGAAAAAACAAAACAAAACAATAAAATGAATTAGTGGAGAGTATCCTGTGAGACTAAAAATGATGTTGGAAATGATATTCTACCAACCTAGCTTCTGATAATTGGATTATTTTCCTCAATGATTTGTATCAGAGCTGTCATTTTATGGTGCTAAAAGTAATGTACTTTCAAAATTCCAGATGTACACCTAACCATCAAAAGTTGTGAATTCCCAGTTTATAGTATGGCTCTTGTTACTAGAAGATCAGGAATAGAAAGTTAAAATGTTTTTGAGAGTTAAGCAAATTTCCCACTGAGGACTTTGGAAGGTTTAATTGTAACCCATTTCTTCTATATACTTTTTCTCCATCCTGATTCTCCATTTATAAATAATGTGACTGAAGGATCAAATTGTACCATATTGTTTTTAGTCTTTCTACTTAATATTTGGTGTTAGCACTTAGATTAAGTCTATTTAAAATAATGAAAGGATTGTGAGATTATGCTTTCCTTCTCTGAATACTCTCAAATTCAGACTTCAATATTGGTATACAAATATCATGAAAACTTGATATTTATTTATTTTACTCTGCTTTTCTACATATGAGATTACTAGAGCTAACCAAAATATCTAACTGTCTGGCTATTGGGAAAGAGACTTTCATTAAGTAGTTCTGGATATAACAACCTAGGAGAAGGAGCTGCCTTTTACTAACTTCTTAACTTACATTAAACTGGGAAAAAAGTCTATAAAGGTGAAATAGATATTTGGAAACCTAGGAGAACATCTAAGTAAATCCAATTTTTCATTTTGTACAATTTTCTCTGCACAAGTATGAGCTGCCAAACTTGGCATAGCTTGCTGGAGAGATATATCCCAGATTGGAATGGGACAATTCGCCGCGGCCAACTTGCTGTGGTCAACTCACCATGGTCAGCTAGCCAGGGCCAATTCGCAGTGGTCAACACATCATGGCCAACTCCTTGTGGCATAACTTGCCAGGGACAACTCACTGTGGGACAACTCGCTGCAGAGAAGTTTAACAATTCAGTTTAATTATTTAAAATAAATATTTTTTAAAATTTTTGTCATTCACATTTCATTTTGTCCCTGTTTTTGCATCCCTTCTTTAATGATTCCATTCCACCATTCTTTGATATTAGTGTAACTCTTGTCCTGCAGTGAGTTGTCCCATTGTGAGTTGGCCGTGTCGAGTTGTCCTGCAGAGAGTTGGCCACAGCAATTTCGCCGTGGCTAGTTGGCTGTGGTAAGTTGGCCATGGCAACTTGGCCACGGCGAACTGTCATAGATCCATCACAGATAACTGACCTTCTTAAAACAATTTGTTTCTCTAATCCTATTATAAAGGAAGGATAGTGGAAGGGTTGACATTATGAAATCTATCTCCGATAAGAAGTAATAGAGGAGATGCCCCTATATCCAGTTTGTAATGGGAATGGGAATTGCCATGACTGTACTACATTGGTGGCAAGATGATTAAATTTTGGTGTTGTTTTTAGATTGCGATTGGGAGTGGAGGGAGAGAGATTGTAAGGCTGGGAATGATAATGAATTGCCTCCTAGAACTTTTCTGCTTTCATTTTCACCCTTAACTCAACACATGTATTAGAGACATCTCTTTTGGTCCATTTCCTTGCACCCTTTCCAGAAGTATGTGTGACCAGTTGTAAGATCTTTTTTTAAACTATTACTAAAAAAACAAATAATTTAAAGATTGAAACAACTATGTGATGAACTGGCTAAACCTTTCACATCACAGCCTTATTTTTTCTATTTCCTTTCTCCTTGCTTGTGGACATTTTGTTTTCTTATTTATTTTTGTATTTATTCTTGCTACTTAATCTTTTACTGAGAATTCTCCCCTTTCACTTGATAATATGCATATAGTTTAGATTTAACTTTCATTTCATTTTACTTTCAGGGTGTGCACTGCAAAGTAGTCATTTCTGACATGTGGTGGCTTGGTAATACAGACATAAATTTTGTTTATGTGGTCTGATTACTTCATTTTTCCCGCTTGGTTGGAATGATGTCTGTTAATCCATGGCAACATTCTGCCAAGATATTGTCTAAGAAGTAAAATCTAATGGCTGTTTTCGTTTGAATAAAGCTTGAGTGACCTGGGTATTCCTGTTGAAAAAATACACACTTTCAAATATTTATTTACTTTGGAAAAGAAGAAACTTTAATTTTATTATTTTTCCTCTAAAAATATTTTGTACTGGGAGGTTCCTTAACTGTGTTTAGTGAAGTTTCTAGTATAGTTTGTTTAATATGTATAGTGAGAAAATTGGGTCTTCTATCTGTCATGGAAACAGGACAAATGTACTGCATGTTCATATATGACAGGAGCACTTTTAAAACACAAAAACTCTGTTTGAGTAAAGTAACATGACTTTTTAGAGCAAATGTATATATACACTTATGTGCAGAAACGTCACCTAAATGTAAATCAGTGCCAGTATCAACATAAGTAAAGTTTTAAAAACAGTATTAATGATCCACAAAGAGGGGATCCACAAAGAGGTAAGAATCAATTAAAGAAATACTTATTAGGGCCTTAACTTCAAACTATGAGACAAATTAAAAATTTCCTAACACTTGAAAGTTAGCAAACCTTGTCACATTGTTCATAGGGTAAACCGATCATATAAATCCATGTTTTAGCCTTGTTTGGAAATGCTGTTATGCTATCATATGATTCGTTTTGTGCTTTATTTCAGAGCTTTATGGTTTTGATGTTCTCATTGATTCTACTCTCAAGCCTTGGCTGCTGGAGGTGAATCTGTCCCCTTCCCTGGCCTGGTAAGGGAACTGTTGCAGAAGATAGGATGAAATGATTGTTCCATAAGTAATTTTCTTCTGAATTTGTTTCCTTTGGGGGCAGGAAATATTCTTGATGTTTTTAAAGTGGATTGTTGTTTGGATGAAGGGAAGAACCAATTTGCAAACTGACTATACTGTTGATTATTATTTTTTATTTCTCAAGTTGAGAGATATAATTTATGGATATAATTTAGCCTGTAACACCCACTCCCTTGCTTTATGCATCAGACATAGAATGGAGTCTATGTATGCAAGGAGGAATGTCTTTAAATTTTGTTTTTGGTCTCTGAACTACCAGGTCACAAGGAGATACTACTATACCTATTAGAGATGGTTGAAATGGTTGTTCTGACCTTATCGGAAACATTCTTAGTTTGAAACAGGGCTACTCTATTTTTTCTCTGAATACTGCTAGCATGTCTGGGAGAATATGTTTTGATGTGAAACAGCTGCTTCAAATTCAAAGTGTTGTCTACACTTCTATTACCTGCCATATCTCCTTTTGGCTAAAATGGTAAGAGGCAGGATTAAACTGAAATAGTTGGGTAGGTAGAGGTCAATGTTTAAGATAGCTACAGTTCTTATTACTTTTGCCCTTTCTCAATAACCCATCTGTTGATTGTGAGCGAGTGGGGGGTGGGCAGGCTTGGATAAGATTATTTTCCTACCATCTCTGGTTGAATAAACAAAACACTGAGTGTTGTTTCATTCAAATGACGAAGCAAAAAAAAGGGATTTTTTAAAGGATTTACTGTGCCAAATAGTATTCTGTCTTAAACGTTATTTCTTTTTCTATTTTGTTAACTTAGAAAAGTAAACAGTTTTGTTTTTTTCTAAGAGGGAAAAGGCAGCATTCAATAAAGTCTTTTATCTGAGATCATTAATGTTTAATTTCTTTGTGAATGTTTATAAGGTTTATAAGGTATAAATCACAATCGGATCTATGACTTTATTTGGTCCTCATTGTAGTGAGTGTTAAAAATTCACTTTTCACCTATATGATTTTTTAGTGATGACACTATTTTTGGTTGTCTCAATATTCAAGAATGAGTGAATGAAACTGGAAAGATCCAAAACATTGAAAAATATACCCTGGATCTTGAAGGAACTCACAGAACATTGTTCAGAGAGCACTGTTGTTCTTATCACAGATATTATAAGAAATATTTCCAGTTTGGAAATGCTGATTTTCAGTCTAATTAGTAGAACAGAATTCCCCAATCTTTTGGGCGTTGTAGACCAGCTGATGGAGGGGGGAAGAGAGGGGGTGGGCTGCAGCCCGGGGATTGGGCACCCCTGTACTGAAACATTAGATAAAGGGAAATCTAAGATTTCTTTAACCTCTGCCCAGAATGTCAAGGCAGAAGGATTTTCATAAAGTTGTGTGTATTATTGTTATTGTTATTTTGATGTTATATTATCTGCTTAAATAAATGGAAAATCTGCTTAAATAGATGCCAAATCTCTGATTTGGCAGCTCCAGGAATGGGACTTTCCATTCTTGGAATGATAGGCCTTGTACATATCGATTAAACTTTCTCAAAGATGCAGATTAAAGTGATTAATCAGGTGGTCTTATTTGTTCTCTTGTTCCATATTGTTAGTGATGCTCCTTTGGATCTGAAAATTAAAGCTAGCATGCTTTCAGATATGTTCACACTTGTAGGTGAGTGTTATATCAATTCTTGTTCAATATTATATTGGTGTGGGTGACAGTGTGTTAAAAGCCAATATATTGTATAGTCCAGAGCTGATTTGAAATAATTAATGTTTTATATTATGTTCCATATATGTCAGGTTAGCTCTATTTACATATATTTAGCTATCGTGTTATGCAAGTACCCAGTTAAGGTATTTAAGAGTTTCATTTTAGCCCCAATAGGCTGGAGTTTGTTTGGGTCTAAACTGATCTTTCCCTAACCAACATCAGTTTTATTTAATGTATAGTAGGAACAAAGTAGTCACTTTATAGTTTCCCTTCCAGGCTCTAAGACAAAGTACTGGACAGGCCATGTTAAAATCTGTTGTATGAATCTGGTAAATGCTTTGTAGTAGTATTGGGAATCATTTTGAAAAGTAAAATAAAATAATTAGTGACAGGCACATGCGGTTTTTGTGCAAAATATGACAGCACTAAGTTCTATAGCAGGAAAAAACATTGCATAAATGGTATGATATACCTGTGTCTATATTTAAGATTGACATTTGCATAATGTTTGGGAAATATGGCAGCTGGGATAATTCTAGTGTCTTCTTTCTCCTAGCATTTTCCTCCACATGCGGGATCTGCTTTTTTTCTGGATTAACCAAGTTTTGAACCATTACAGTAATATATAACATTACAAAACATAATCTGCCATGATTGCTGTTAAAATATCTCTAAAATGGGAACTAAATATCAACAAAGTTATATTTTGGAGCAGCATCCAAGCTTCAGAAATATCAGTCCCTCAAATCTACATACATGTACATTCTCATGCCAATCACATTTGTTTCTCATGTCAATCACATCTAGTTTCTCCCTTTTGTATTTCACAGCTCAACGTAATAGTTCTTTTTATAAATCCATGCTTAACTTTGGAGAATAAATGTCATTTATTATAATGTAAATGTAAGAGTGACATAGTTTCTGCAGAGGGGATCAATTTCTGTTACTCAACCATATCTATAATTAAGCAGTGCCCTGGGAAGCATAATAGCTCTAGTCTTTAGGTGGTACATTGATGCTATCAGGACACTTGATCCAGAATTAGATATCCTTCATGTGACAAGTCTTCCTCCCTTCCTCTCTCCAAGGCTTTGTTTGTCAGGATCCAGGTCAGCGGCTAAATCGGACATCTTATTACTCTTCTGAGACAAGGAGAAATCCATACCAAAAAACTCAGGTAAGGAGAGAAACTTAAAACAATGCTCCTGTGATGATATTATTAAATTATGAATTATATTTGCTTGATGATCTTTCTATACTTTTTCTCCTCTGACTAGTTTTCTTTCTATATTTAAGCTGTTCTTTAATATAGAACTTATCTTTTCTTAACACTTTAGTCATGCACTTTTTTTATAGTATTGGGAAGTAAAGTGATCTCTAGAAGTCTTGTGTATCTGAGAGGGTATTATTACTTCTTTATTTGGTGTTCTCAATATTTATGACATTTAAGAGGGAGGGAAGAGGTAAGCGGTGAAGTAATATACTGTGTAGCTGAGTCAGTCACATGGCCTTGGGTTTAATAGATGCCCGGATTCAATTGTGTGTGGGAGGGGTGGCAGGGGGGCATCTTAATCGAATGTGTCCCTGTGGGAAATATTGGGTACAGAATTCCTGAAAAGAAACTCCCCTTATCCCTAGTGAGTCTTGATTTCTGCTGTATTTCATACCATGTAAAATGATACTAGCACCATAATTGCTGCCATCTACTGTCTGCTTGTTTAGCTCTGCAAGTCAGTGTGAAGTCTTTTATGTTTCCCAAAGTCTGAGCATAATTTGTGATGTAAATTAAGTTGCCTTTTGTTAATTTCTTAGGGTTTCAAATGTTTCAAATACTTTTTGTAACCCAGAATTTACCATTAGCTATCGTATGAACCTGTAAAAGAAACTAGTATTATTTATTACATACATTACATACATTATGTATGCTAACTAGGCTTTCCCTCAGCAGTTTACAATGCATTAAAATTAAACAATACAGTTCTCAACAGTTAAAATACACAACAAAACTTGATAATTAAAGAATAATGAAATTAAAACAATAGAAATACCAGCAAGAGCATACAAGTACAAAATTAACTTTGATTTGTTAAAATGTCTGGGAGAATTAAATGCTTTTGCCTAGTGCTGAAAAAATAATAAAGTCAATGCCAGGTATACTATATGGAGGGTTACCACTGACAAGACTTGCCTTCAGGTAGCCACTTGATATTTATTTAGCTATTCATTTACTTTATCTACTTACGTTTGATTAATTATATATTATGAAGTCAGTGTCAACTCTTAGCAACCACATAGGTGGATTTTCTCCATGACCGCCTGTCCCTAACCTCATCCTTCAAGTCTTCCAGTGGTGCATCTATTGCCACTTTAATGGAATCAATCCACCTTACTGCTGATCATTGCTTTTCCTTCCACCTTTCCCAACATTAGAGCCTTCTCCAGAAAAACTGGCTAACTTATTTGATTTATAGACTGCCTGACTCTGCAACTCTGGGTACCAGCTCAAGGCCCAGAAGAGACAGGTTTTAAGGGATTGTTTAAAAAAGGTCAAGTGTATTTGTGAGGTTGTATTTATCTCAGGCAGAATGTCCAGAGGGATGACTTGATGCCACAGAAGGCTTGCTATGGAGGGTACTCAAAGCAAAGCCTACAAAATTGAATTTGGGGTATAAAAATATATGCAAATAGATTTCTCAGGTAACAGTGCTCCCAAATTATGAAAATCCTAAGAAGTTAATACCAGATCCTAAAAGCAAATAAAAATCATATTAAACTGGTTGTAATGCAGCAATCTTCTGCAACATTGTTTATTAATTGGTGTTTATAGACCATCTTCAAGGAAACCTCATGAATACCACATTACAGGATAGTTCCAAGGCATGGATTATTGTAAAATAGCTATCCTAAATTGGCAAAAGGTGCATCACTCCATACAGGGCAATTGTGCATCTAATGGCAAAAATGGATATAGATGCACTCTCAACTAAAACTTGATCCTCTAGGAGGAAAGCAATCCATCTCAGAACCCTCCTGGGCAGGCACATCATCCATTACCAGCACTTCTGTCTTCTCCAGATGGAGCTTCAGGGTTTTTTTCTCTCTCATCCATTCCAAGCACTGATTCGGCATTTCCACTATTTTTCCTGGCACTTATAAAAAGCAAGAAAGAGGCCTATATGCTGTCAGCATACTGATGATACTACTTCAGATTTCAGAATGACCTCAATCAGCAGCCTTATAGTATGCCAAATACAATAGGGAATATAATATAATACGCAAAACCCAATAAATATAAATGCCATGGGACTGAGCAGAAGTCCCCCAGTGTCGCTTTTTGGAGATAGCCTCCAGGTAAAACTGGAAACACTGCACAGCTGTTCAAGTCAAACCCAACTTGGACAAATTCTCCCCAAAGTTATCTAGGAGGAGATAAATTACTTCTTCACTTTCATCATTACCACAGAGTAGGTTCAATAATGAACTCTTCTTAGCATTCAATCAGATATAGGATGAGTTTTCCTCCACCTGCATTCCAGATGTTTCCCACCTCGCTTCATTATCTTCAGGTGCCTGTCTACCACATTTTTGAAGGGCACCTGCATAGTGACAAAGGATACTCAGCAGCAATTGTGAAAACTGCCTGGGTCATTTTTCTTTATTTGATAGTCTCACCCAGGTTCTGACCTCAAAGCACCCAGATAAACACCAGGAAAACTTTCAAAATCCTCTGGAATCTGTTGTCCTTTGCAGATGGACCTTTCTAATGGGTCCCCCAACTATGCGGAAAGGAATATCAATCTGAAGTCTGAATCTCAACAAGAAGTGGTCAAACTCTGACAAAAATACATTCTTCAGCTCCAGGTTCCAATCCTTGTGACCAACAAGAAAACAAGCAAACAAACAAAATGCAAATTTTGAGAATGTTCCTTGCCACATTGCTGCCATGAAACCCTGAGCAACTCCAACCTTAGTATATGGCACGGTCTTGGCACCCAATCCAGATTCACTCTTAGACACAAGGACTGCTGGGTAGTTGAATAGATGAAATATCAACAGAATACAGTTATCTGCTGAGTGCCCAACATCAGAAAAAGCATCGTACATTGGTATTAAAATAGACAGAAGACTGGAAAGAAAAAAGGAATTTCAGTAAGCATCTGCTTACTGTATTTGATCCTCTGGTTTGTTAAAAAATCATCTCGCAAATCTCCAAGGTGTGGTCAGCTATATAAGCTAAGTGCTTCTCTCATCCACAGTCAAATCATAGACGAGAAAGGTCTTATTCATTTATCAGCCTGACATTTAAAAACAGTGCCAACATCCCAGAGGGCAAATTAGTATAGTTAGTTGTCTGGAATGAAAGAAGAACCAGAAGAGGAGACAGGCACAAAATGCCTGATCTCTCCTTACCTATCAGCCATGAATTTTGCTTTACCTGTTATTCCTTTGCCTTTCTCTGGTATTAAGACAAGAGTCTCAGGCAAGCACACTGAAATAAAGGGGGGGGGAGAGAAATTTCGTCCATGAAATGGCCTTGTCCAAGGGATGGTCCTCTTTTACCATCTTTCACCTTTTAGCCTATGGGGCACTTCAAATTTGGTGTTGCATGCTTTGTATATGTGGGTTCTATATTTCTTAAATGAAATATTTAAGATGTAAATTGGAGGATGAAGCAAAAATGGGGTTCATTTTTATATACATCAGAAATGAAGCTCTAATTTCAGACAATTGGTAATTTTGAAAGAGAACATGAAATCTTTATTCTTTTTATTTTATAGCGCCCTGTCTCTGCACAGTCTCGATCATCAAATGCCAAATTGGTAAATATCGGGCTCTATATCGCTTCATTCATCATTTAGAAATTTAATCAGTTCCTTTGCATTTTTAAAGAAATATGTTTGCAGTAATCTTTAAAGTGATGCAAATAGTTGTGGTAAAGAGGCTAATGGACATTGGACAAGAATAAAAAATGTTTTTCTAATGGCATCATGTCCAAGACTATGATTAATTACGGAAATATGACATTCAAAATATTTCTTTGGAAATATTCTCTAGATTCTAGATGAACATAGTTTCTACAATTTTGTTAAATATGGGAATATGGACAAATCCTATGTAAGATCTTTTTATCCTGCATTTTCTTTTCATGTTCTTTTGTTAGTTTCTGTCACTACTTTGAATGTGTCTGTTTGTCTATCCTCTTTTAATATTTCTTCTAAGATTGCTATTTACACTAGAGAAATTCTGTTTTGAGATTAAACAAGATTGTGCACAAATATGGTAGCACGTATACCACTTTAGTATTTTGCAAAATGAGCCAGATTACCAACATTCCTGAAACACAGAAAAATGCCTGTGTAAAAAGAAAAGCGGCACAAAGCTATGCTGAGAACTCAAACCTGAAGGTGATAAGAAAAGAAATATAATCTTCAAGACTAATTTAGTACTGTAGTGGCAGTGGCATACACATAAAGGACACAGCAAGCATTCAAGAATCCAGTAATCCAAGCCTGTCTTTCCCAAGAGGAAAAAACTGCTGATAATCTTTCATTTTTCCTTTAAAAGAAGAAATCCATATTTCAGCTGGCTGCATGGGTTATATTGTTTGTTGTCTTAATGAGAAGGCATTCTAAACTAAATGGACCTTGGAATTAATCTGGCAAGCTCCTGTATGTTAATAAGTCCTACACATCAAAAAAGAAAGAAAGAAATACAATTATAAATTATATGATAACAATAGTTTGCCCAAAGATAGCAGATCAACTGTTGAAAACTTTGGTAATTCTCTTCCAGAAGGATTAACAAGAATACCATATTACATAATTAAATCTTACTCTTTATTGGATTTCTGACATGCATTTTTTCTAGTAGTTCTGGAAATAACTCATTTTGGGAACCAGTAGGAAATAACAAGAAGGGCAACTGTCACATATCAGAATGACAGTTGCACCTCATTAATAGAATCATAGTTTGGAACAGTGATTCTTCTCAAGATACTTGCAACACCAAGTTCTTTTTGCTTTCCCTGTTCTAATCTGAGGATTGGGCAGTGTTTTCTATGCCCCAGTTCCTAAGCAAAGAAAAGGAATGTTCCAATGAATGCAGCTCATGTTCCTGCCAGGTTCTAAGGGTAGGAAAACTACTTCTCACTCTTGCAACAGAGACTGCTAAGTGCCACACTGGGAACCTATCTGTGTGCTGTGCACTTTGTGGCTGAAAACAATGTTAAATATTTCGGTTGCCTACAGCTATTTTCTCAATGTGTTGGAAGTGTCAGGTACGAAACAGTACATTCCATGCATTTCAGGAGGAAAAGATGGACAGACTCCTGGAGACACAAGAATGCATTGGGTAATGGGAGACACATAAGAAGCAAATTTATCAGAGTCTTCTCCTGACTTTCTTGGCTACTTTGGCCAAGCTAGATTGAGGGATTGTATAAGATATGTAAGATAATTTTTGTATACATGATGTGTATTCTGGATTTTTTTTGTATTGTGAATCCCTTTAGTGCAAATGCAAAATAAAATATATTTCCAAGATGTTTCTGAAATGAAAATGTTTAGTGAAGATTATAAATTAGCCAGTGACAGGGCTTGTAAGATGAGCTACAATTGGTATATCAGAGTTTTCTGTCGATTTCATTGTTGATTCTTAATGAGGTAGCATTTCCCCTGAGGGATAAGATCTATGACAGGGAGTCGTCTTAGACCCATGACGTCCTATGACAGGGACAACTCACACCCTGGTCAGCACCTCTTCATTCTCCTACCATCGGGTAGGAGATATAGAAGCATAGCCAGCTGCACCAACAGACTGAAGAACAGTTTTTATCCGTGGGCTGTCAGACTCCTGAGTGGAAAATAACTTTATGTCAACATAGTATGATTGACTTGCGGGGTCGACACATTGTGCAATACGTTCACATGGTGCATAAGATTGTGTGTTTGTTAGTAGGATTCACTGGGTTAGGGATTTTTTATCTTTACTGTGAGTTGTATTGTGTTGGGGGGATGCACGAAGGGAGGCTCATTGTAGACATGTTGTACTCTGACAATAAAGGTTGATTTGATTTACTGGATCAGTAGGTGAAGGTCATGGCCATGTGTACCTTTGCTTAGCTCTGATTAATGCACCAGTTGTTGCACTTTCCTGAACTTGAGTAGTTTTTCATACCCTTATTATCTCTGGTTAAATTTCTACAATACATTGTACGTGGAACTGCCTTTGAAACCTACTCAGAACCTGCAATTGATTCAAATGTAGGGGTCTGCATGTTATTATTAGCCAGTATTGTTATTATCATATATGTTATCTTGTATGCTCTGTGTTGGTTACCAACGGATATCTGGGTGTTAATCAAAGGTACTAATCTTGACTTAATGAGTTAGTGCCAAGGAAGCTGCAAGATTGGCTGCTCCAACCTAAGTCTCCACCTCAGGAGACCCTTCTGAGAGAAGCTGCTGTCTGATTTTTTTGAGAGGGCTAAGGACAGAAAGGCTTTTTCTCCAACATAGAAAAAATTTGGATCATGGACCAGACTCCACCAGAAATTAAATTTGCTCTCTTGGTGACAGTTCTTGAAAGTTTGGGAACATTCAACTTTATTGGAGGTTCTTAGAATGCTTGCTCATTGCTGACATTTCTTCTATTTATTGTGTATTGTAATTATTATTTGATTTTTCATTTTTAATTCATATTTTGTTGTATATTGTGTTATTTAGAAGTGTGTTTCTTTAGGAATTTATTGTTTCCAAAATCATTCTGGTATTAAAGAATCAAGTGAGAACTGAGAATTTTGGCCGTAGGCAAAGTAACAAGAAATATGTTTAATGCTTTGCCTTTGGAGTCAGAAATCATCAGTGCTGGCTCTTGCTTTGGGGTGTGTATCAAACACTGAGAATATAAAGTTTGGCTTTGGTTTCTAATGGGGTGTGGAGGCAAGGAGTATGAAACCTGGCATTTGTGCCTTTGGATCCTTCTGACTTTCTCATAATTCCTGGCTTCGATGCCTGGCAAATGTTGTTCTTATTACTGTTTGTTAGCCAACTGCTTTTGGCATTTCAAATCTATTTAAATAATTGGAATAAAATCAGAAGGAAAAAAAGGCCAAAACTGACTTCTTACTGTGATCCTACAGCGTTCCCGGCCCCTCTCTGCCAGCGATGCTGAGATGAAAAACCTTATTCCCTCTGCAAAAGAGAAAGTTGCAGGAAGGCATGTTGGCTCCATGCTGGGCCTCTCTATGGAAGAGGTAAAGCAAATCATTTATTTAATTATCAGATTTCTACTGTTAAGACCAAACAATTCCATTAAAAACTCTGTCCAGTGTTAAAAACAGATTTAAAACAGTATAACAAATTAAAAAGAATGGTAATTGTTCAGAGAGAGCAATAAAACATAGTCTGGATACAAATGTTTCCCAACAGAAGCACATCACACTCTAATCCAAAACATGACAACATTTGTAAGACTTGTTTAAATGAGCCCAGGGTGGAGACTATGGAAATCTTACGTGTGTGGCTGGGTGCACAGGCGTACATGCACTTCTTCAGAAGGCAGATGTTGCAACAAGAAAGTCTTGAGTCCTATCAAACAAATGTTTAATTGATGGGATTTTAGCCATGTGAACGTTGTACAATCATGTAGCATTGGGAGAAAGTGCAGGAGACAGGTAATCTTTTAGCATCACGATCTATGGGACCCACCTGTCAAAGCCTACCAACCTCGCCATGCTGGAACCTAAAATAGAGAAAAGAGAACCACATTCTGCCCCCACTCTTAATCCCCATAGACAGCCCAGAAGAAATACCATGATTATTGGTATTGAATGCTACCATGAAATGAAGGGGGAAAAGGACAATTGCACCACAGCATTCTATCTCTTCCAGAAGTCATTGACAAGTGTGATCAGTGAGTGGTGTGTGACCAATTAGATAGAAATTGCCCAGGACTGTTGTGTCCAGCAATACTGTATTCAATCCTTGCATATAAATGCTTATAAAAGGGAAAGGATAATAATATTTTTAGTTGATGTGTTCGATAAATAGATATCTTTGTCAGATTGACCTCTTGGAAATACAGTGGACAGCAAATGTCAAAAGAACAAAGTATCCACACTGTACATTGGAAGCATTAAAATTGGTGTTGTAACTAGGTGGTTTTTATTTACAGGGTTTATGTTTATATACTTCGGCATGTGCTGAGGAATCTTAGAGCTTTCTGTGAAATGAGATTCTTTCCTGAGCTTAACATTTTTTGCCCTAGTGATGTCTAGCCTTCCTTCTGATTTTAGATAAAAGTGTTGCGCCGAGTGAAGGATGAATATGACAGAAGAGGAGGGTTCATTCGTATATTCCCTACACCATTAACTTGGGATATTTATGGGTAAGAAAAACTTAAGAAATCAATTCCGTTATCTTGGATTTTGTAGAAGACTTTTAGGAAGAAATAGATATAAATACTGTTTTTTCCTATGTTCTCATTACCAATTTCCACATTTCAAACTGCATTTTCAGATCATGTCTTCAGCCTTGTAGTAGAAGAAAAGCTTACTACTGATTGTATCTTTCTGTATGATCAATATTTTGCATTAGTAGATACTATGATATCCTTAGGTATTCCTCCTTCCAAACTTATAATGTAGGCTTTTTTTCCCTTTTTGTTTTTTATAATAACCTTTGAGATTTTCTTCTGTTCTGATATTTTTCTTTTTCATGATGAACTTTAACTCTCTTACTCTTGATTTCTTAGGCCTTTTCTGGAACATAAGACAACAATGAACTATATGCTGGCTACTCGTCTTTTCCAAGAAAGGTAGGAAGGCTGTTATAGTGCAACATGTACAGTGAAGCTCCCTTTGTAGGAGAGGCAGTTTGGTGGCAGCAGTTCTTTGAAATACAAGTGCAGCTCAGAATGCACATATTCTTAAAATGTTGAATGAGACACAAAACAATGCTCAGCAGTGTTGCTGTATGCACTTGATTGGGCGTATATGCATATAGGCAGATATGGGCAAAAATGAAATTTAAAAAATAAAAATCAATACTTGATTAATCACACCCTTCATCTCTTTATGTGGCTATCAATTTTTTAAAAAAAATATTAAAAACTAATTCCCTTGTCCCAATTTCTTTTCCTACTCACTACCCAGACAGCAGCGCCAGCTCTTATTTTAGAAATAGCTCCTTTGGCTATGCTGAGTGAAGGGATGTTTATTTACTTTTACTTATTTATTTTTCACATTTTTGGACCACCCAGCTCCCTCAGAGTGGGACTCTGGGCATGTAGAACAAAGCTTTAAAATATAAAAACAGTATATATATATATATATATACGTTTTAAAAAATAGAAAGAGGCGATGATGATGATGATGATGATGATGATGATGATGATGATGATGATGATGATGATGATATCTTCCATTCCGACCCTTGGTGATTCTAGGACTCAGGTCTCTCCACATTTTCCAATCTTGCATTGCTTCTTTGAGTTTTTCTATGCTCTGGTTGGTGTCAGCTTTGATGGTGGCAATGATAAATCACTATTAAAATTAATTAAAAGTTGAAGGGATGGTTTTCAGGGCACTAGACAGTCCCACCGCTGTATTCTTCTTTGGGCTCCCCATATGAGGTGGCAG
>JANHFL010002049.1:147093-163385 GCA_032468155.1 Oxyrhabdium leporinum | reverse complement strand
GAAGGATTTTCTCTGTTCCTATCTTTTGCAGTTTAGCTCTCGCTGCTGAACTGGGTCTGGACATAGTGGATTGTAACGCTCAGCTTCATGCTGCTTTGTATGAGCGGAAACTATTATCACTAGAGGTTCGAAAACAAAGGCGACGTTTTGGCAAACTGAGACCAGGAAGATTATCAAGATTGTCAGGTACATACATGTTCTGTTTATTTTCCTGTGGTGTGGATATACAGGTTTAATGGAGCAAAACCATATCTTATATGTGTAGATGTTATCTTTGGAATTTTAAAAAAAGTTCATATAGATTTCCCGTTTGGCTTACCTAGTGCTATTATATAATCCATTACTACCTATTTAGAGATGTAAGCACTTAGTGGTATACATCAGAGTCTGTTGTGTTTTTTTTCAAATTTAGTTTGCTAAAATGTTGAGAATTGGAAATATACTGATTCTGACAGGTACATCACAATCAGCTGATTTTATCCTCAAGTCAGAAACAGAATGTGAAGAAGAGGAGGAAATAGAAGATGAAGAACTAGAAATATGCCAGGGTGAAACAGTTGGCGCTCTCAGAAATATGCCGGTGAAATTTAAGCCACAGTTGACAGAGATGGTGAAGCCCCCCCACCAAGTCAAATTACCAAAGGAACCTGAAGAAAAGGCTGTAAATGAAGGGCCACCTCCTCAAGAGAAACTGGAACCAGTGCCAAAGAATGCTGATCCTCCATTTAATTTGCTACAGATTCTGCAAGAGAACAGGAATCTAAGGTAAGAGAGTTCATGGGATTAATTTGGCTAAAAGACTTGAGATTCCTTCACTGTTTGTATCATATTGCTGGTTGCACTGGGGTATGTGGCAGTTGACATAGAAAATAACTGAGTTGTGGTGGAACATCTAGAATATCAAAATATGGACTATAATAGAAAACAATAGTATAAGATGCATGGATGGCTACCAGAGTTTTTGTCAGCAGTTTTCCTCTTTGAAAGCTACCATCTAGAATTTAAAGCAGAAAAAGGTAATCAGCAGGTTCTGAAATCCATTTTTTTCTATCTTCATAACCTCCTCCAGCCACTATTACTGAAAATTAATAGCACAATTTCTCACCATTTTGAGGCGTAAAACTCCTCTAGTAATAGTTCTAAATATTTAAAAAATAAAGCCATCTCAAACTCTCCAGGTATTCAGGTGCAGTCCATTCTATTTTGCATCATTGGTCCAATTATTGAAGCCCCACAGTTTCCCCAAACATTTCTTCTGATTTAAGGTAACTTTAAGTTTAGAAGCAAAGAACAGGTATGTTGTAAACAATTTTACTAGTGATTGTTCAGAGCCAACTCCAGGCTTGAAAGTGATATCCTTTCCAGCCTGGAACTGGCTCTGGACCAGGAGATCCTTTATTACTAACTAAATGCTCTGGCATCTTTGATGGAACACTTGAGCAAGCTCTGCCTTACTCTTTCGACAGAGGACTTACTTGGTACTGAATTCATGAGATGCCCCCAGATTCTTTCTTAGTAGGCAAGCTGTTGGAACAATGGTAGTAAATTTCTAGAAGGCTTTTGAGCAGATACTAAGTTCCCATTGTCAAGCAGCTACTTAAAAAAAAAAAATCTTACAATACAGTACTTGAGCTCCAAAAAGTGTTCGGCACCTAATTGTATTAGGATCACAGCATTCCTTTGACTTCTATTAAAAATTGGTTGTAACCATGTGAGTCAAATGCTGCTATCGCTCCCAGATAAGCAAGCCAACTAAAGGAGCAGGAGGCTGGTAATGATGCTAGCTGCATAATGGCAGTGGTGGGCATGGTAAAGATTATACTGGTAGTGATTTACTGGTAGTGATGTAGTTTTTCACAGCAGGTGGCAATCAAGTAATGATGAGCATTTGGGCTGAATGGTTGTGTTCCAGCTTCGTAAACCAATCAGAAATCCACCTACACAAAGAACCAATCAGTAGCCTGATCAAGGACAGGCTAATCAAGAACTCGTTTGACTGGAATTTCTTCAAAATGGATCAGATGGAGATGAGAGACCACCTTTCTTGGACTCCTGTGACACAGACCAATCAGAAATCAGTTTGCCAGGTTCAAATACATGCTCTCAGCTAGTCTTTGTTGCCTGTAAACTGCCAAGAGGTACACCACAATGCAGTTCACTGCTTCTTAAGGTGCTAGCTGCAATTGCTGGTGAACCATCACCTCTGTAGAAAATTATGCTATGGCCATTCAGCCTGAAAGCTAATCATTGCTTGATGGCACTGATTTATTGTTCTGGCAATTGGCAGCTATCTGCCTTTGCTGATTTCTGAAGCCAGGTTGGGTTCTTACCTTCATGCACTGTTTAAATTTCCCAGGTGCATCTGGTCACTTTTGCAAGACAGTGCCGTAATAATTTGATGTTTCTAAATTGTTCTGTGTGTATAGATTATTTTTTTTTGCTGCCATTTTCTCTAAAATTTAATATAATCTACCTAGTCAACTGTATATGATGAAAATTTATTTGTCCAGAACATTTTATTTAGAAAAGTCTTTTCATTCTCTAGATTTAAAGCTATTGTGACAGCATTTCATATCATGTTGCCATCAGATATCACTTTCTATTACTGTTGTAACTCTTTACATTTGTCTATGATTTTTTTTTAAAAATCAATTTAAATATAGATTTTGTTTGCTATTTTGGTATTCAACTCTAAGATAAATGAGCATCCAGAGTATTCAACAAACTTTTATTTAGGTTCAAAAGTTTTGACAGTTACATTAAAATGGAAAAATAAAAATATTTCAACTGGCTAGAAAACATATCCTAATGTATAAGATCCTGGACAATCTTAACTCCCCATGTGTTTTTATATATCTTCCAAGTTGGATCCATATTTAACAATACTTGCAGTTGTGTCACATGGAAATTGAAGGGATTTAAGTTAATAATCTAACGTTTCTTATTAATTTAAATGGAAATAAAGGATGACTGAGTATAGATCCAGCTTTTATGTATGGAAATCCATTTCTTATCATCTAGTCTGAGAAAGTTGGAATCCCTTAATTTCAGTTTGTAGGTGTTAGAATTCTCACCTTATAATTTGGCATGTCTATTTTCTGCAATAGTGAAAAAACATGAATGGAAAAAAGCAGTTGGTTAGAATATTGATTCCCATAGTATGTCCTGAACAATATAAGAACAAAATTTTATTTATTTTGTATAGCCTGCCCATCACACATTTGTGACTCTGGCCAGCTCACATACAGTAATTAAACAACCCAGCAAAAAAACCCAACACAGAAGATACAGTAAAAACAACTCATTTAAAACAGATTAAATTAAAATTAAAACCAGAAAGTATAATAAGCAGGTAAGTGAAACTCATGCGTCAATCAACAGCCCATAACTGGATCCCCTAGGCCCATTGACAGAGCCGTATCTTTAGAGTCTTTTGAAAGCCAGCAGGGGGTTGGGACCAATCTAACCTCTGGGGTGTGATGTTCCAAAGGGTGGGCACTGTAGCAGAAAAGACTCTCCTCCTGGGTCCTATCAGATAAGACAACATGGGGATGGGGAGTATTTCTTGTAAACCATTGATCAATGAGAAGAATCACTGCCAGCATTTTACAGAAGTAAATTGACAAGTCTGTGTTGCTGAGTCATTAAAATCTTTGGCCATTAACCTAACTTCATTTTTTGGGGGCAATATAAAGTTAATTTGTATAATGAAATATAGAAGATACAAAATGAAAATATGGGAATTTTTAAAATGGTTATGTTCTTGACTAACGTTCTTCGAAGAGCAATGAAAATTGTATTAAGAGCTTATCCTCTCAACTTAATTTGAATAACATCCATAGTTCCCACAGTATTCAGAGAGTAGTTAATAAGCAGCAAACATCTTGATTTGCATGAATATGCTGAGAAAGTGTAAATGTTAACTTTGCACTCTGAAGTTGTGTTTAGAGAAGAGTTTTCCATTTTAAGCTTGCACTCATCTTCCATATTTATTTTGGAGACATGGAAGTTTTGGCAGCATGAAATTTCAGTTTGGAAATTTAGAAATTTAATCCTTTTCACTTGGAGCTCTGTAATACAGTTCTCCAGTTATACAGTTTTACTGGATTAATCAGGCTTCTCCAGTTTGATTCTAATGAAACTGTGTGTTTGCTGATCCAGATTCTAAACTATATATCCCCTTCTTAACAGCTAATATTGATTGGCAAAGGTCTTGGAGAGTAAAAGCTGTATTTTCATGGCTGCCTTTACCTCTCTTCTGTAGCAAAGTTCAGGCTCGCAGAGCTTTCTCTGCTTACCTGCAGCGTGTCCAGCTGCGTCTAATGAAAGAGGCTGGTGATGAGGTCCACAACCCAGTCTGGGCTGCCAAGGAAGATGAGCAGATGGTAAGAAACAGTGTGCTTGTCCGGTACTTTTCAGGAAGGGACCCAGCTGTTCCTACTCAGCATTCCTGAATCATAGTCAGTATGAAGCTGATTCCTCCCAGCTAGGGCTGAGTAGAACTGCTGAACATTTAACCGTTTGCAATGTTAACACATCTTACCTTTGTCTGTAATTTAAAACCATTTGAATGCCTCTCTTTGATCCCGTCTAATTTATTGATGTGCAGAACAAGTAGAAGTGTGTTTGGATAGAGATTAAGTTTAGCTGAATAGCGCATGGCTGAAGAGATAGCCAGTTTAGATCGATGATGTATTTCTTTTGCATTTAGTTCCCCGTTACCTCTTCTTAAACTCTGTATATAACTTGGCTACTAAGTATATATCTCTGAATTGTTTTTCTATTTCCCCCAATCACAGAATCACTTTGGGTGTTTTATATAAAGTACTGGATTTATAGCACTTAATGAGATTCCTCCACATTTCTAGTCTTTGTCATCTTAGCCCAAATTGAGACTTTGTGAAAACAGGCAGTGCATATTGAGCCAATCTAGCTCAAAGATTAAAAACCTTATGTCAGAAATAAGGAATAATCAGTTTGCCTCAGTGGAAAATGTTACCCCACTCTTTCCAAGTGGAAAATTGAAACTGGCTTTCTAAGAGCTACTTTGTCTGCTCTGCTGTGAAAAATAATATTTAGAGTAACTGTTCAGACCAATCTAATATAATGCTAATGAGAGGTAAATTGTGAAATGTAATGGTTTGGCTATGAAGCAGTTCATTTACATGTTTAGTAGGGCATCTAGCCAAAAGCAAATCCAAACTGGAGACAGGATATGTTTGAAATCAAACACCATAGCAGACAGCTTAATATTTATTTTTCAGGGAGAATATTTCTTCTCTACCATTATCTGGTGACAAAGAAGGAAGAAATAATAATAATGCAGTCCTTAAAGTAAAATAGTATGACCAAAAGTGATTCAAGTAATGAATAATGGCAGCAAAAGTATACCTAACCAAAATGACATGCAAAAATCTGCTACCCTTCAGATGCGTGCTTTTTATCTGTGGCTAACAGACAGATAAAATAATATGATAGGTTAATAGACAGCAATAATAGACACTAGCATTGTACATGCTTTAAAATGATTTAGAATGGATGTAAAACCTTGGGAACTTTAAGACTTATGGACTTCATCTCCCAGAATTCCCCCACCAGCCATGTCAAAGCCCATGGGTCTTTCCAGTGTTGAACATCCCTGATTTAGAAGATTGTTTTAGAACTGGTGGGAGCATGCCTCCTCTCTAGCATTCCACACAAGACTGAAGAAAAGAGGCAGGTTTAATGAATTGACTCATTAAAACAATTGTGAAATTTAATGTGAAATTCAAAGGAGCTGTGTCTTTTCAGGCTCTCATGGAAGCCTGAAAAAAAGTCACAGTACTTGAATGAGCAGAAGGGACATACCACACATGTTCTTGAGTAGTTCTTCCAAGATACATTCAAAGCATGCCCAGATTTGATAGGTAATGATGAAATACTTGAGATCGCACATTCCATCTTTTTTATCACATGTTTTTCTTTACAATGTGGTTTCTTTGAAACAAATTTAGATATACTTTTAATAAAATCGAATATTTGGATTCTGTCTTTAGTGTTGTTTCTTCACGGCAGGAACTGGTGGTTCGTTTTTTGAAGCGAGCAGCCAGTAATCTTCAACAGTCGTTGAGGATGCTACTTCCAAGTCGGCGCCTGGCTCTCTATGACCGTAGGCGCATCTTAGCTCACCAGCTGGGTGAATTCATCATCTGCTATAACAGGGTGAGTATTGACTATGCTAGCTGAGTGGTGTTACACCAGCACAATATTAATTTACAAGTTCTAGAGATCATCATTCTATATATCTTTTTTTTGCTTTAATGAATCTCATTGTATCCAATGTGCAAAGAAGAAAAAGCAGCAGCATAAGTCATTCATTTGTCAACTTTTCATATGTCTAGTGCAGTGATGGAGTGGATTTAAAAAAACCTAATCTGCAAGTTATTTATGAGAGACAATTAACTTCTGGAACTTGCACATTGTAATGTCAGATCTGCAATCCTGTTTCAAGCATTGCAGTGAAAGCAGAAGGTTCTTCATTTAAGGTTTTGTTTTTCTTGCACCTTTGTGATTTGGCATAAATAGATAACTCCATAATGTGCAGACAAGTATTAATGTTTTGTTTGAATGTTTAATTGATTGCATAATTAATAAAGTCATTCTCTGGAGTACTTGTTTCCTTTGACAAACTAGTAATATTTTCGGATATTTTTATTGCAACAACTTTGACAGTAACGTTCATTTATGTTTTTGAAATGCAAATGAATTTGTTTACTAAAACTGATGTTCAGATTCATTGCCCCTATAAAGAAACAAAATCATGACAGTTCTGAAACTATTGGTCAAAATGAGTATAGTCATTTTGCTATTTTTGTTGGGGTTTTTTTAATGTGATTATGCTCCAGTAAAAACTAAGCTGAATGGCCAGGGTTATTTAGTAATAGGTCCTTTAGGGAAAGTAGAAGTTATAATGACTGACTTCATGTTTTGCAAGAATAGCAATAGTAATAGCACTTAGAGTTATATACCGCTTCACAGTGCTTTACAGCCCTCTCTAAGTGGTTTACAGAGTCAGCATATTGTCCCCAACAAGCTGGGTCCTCATTTTACCAACCTTAGACGAATGGAAGTCTGAGTCAACCTTGAGCCAGTGAGAATTGAACCCCTGGCTGTCAGCAGAAGTAGCCTGCAATACTGCATTCTAACCACTGCGCTACCATGGCTCAATAATATTATATTAGTGCTCAAAATTATTGTGATGTACAGTATTTGTAAATTCAGTATTGGATTCCATTGGTATTACTAATATCTTCTTCAGTGCAGTGGCATCTTGGGAAGAGGGGGGAGTAAGGAGGGCAAATGACATTGATGATGACATAGAAATGCAATGACTTAATGCACTTGTATCTGATATCACAATATGTATTCAGTTGCAATGTTTGCATAATGTATGTGTTTCATAGTAATTTGTTACAGTATTCAATAATTGTTTTTTAATCAATTTATAACCTCCATAATTAATAGAACTGGAAAAATGCCTTTATCCACAAAATGTTTGGCCTAATATTCGTTAGTCTGCAGATGCAGAATAAAAAGTACATGCAAAATGCATGCAAAGTCCAAACAGTTCCGCTAATTGTAAAAACTGGATATTTAAGTACACCTATGGCAAGTTCTGTATCAATCTAAAATTGTGCTTCATTCATACTGGGAACTAGCATATGATATCTGAATCCGGTTTCTTTTGATATCTTTTACAAATATGTTCAGTATATTGGCCAATAGTTTGCCTTATTACTATGTTTTTGAGCAAAAAATAATTTAGAAATACAGAAAATGATTAAATTACCTATCTCTTGAAGTACAGTTTTTTATTTTAAAGTGCTAAACTTGTGATAATGAAATGTATATTTTAAATACTGAGATTTCATCTAAAGCCTTTTTTTCTGTTGAATAAGATGAGCAACCTCTTTCTTTTGTTTTGTAGACTAAATCTTTTTTGGTTGCCTGTGGATATTTATTTTATTACCTATCTGATCCAATAAGCAGTAGCTTGATATTTTTAGTGTACAGGAGAGAAGTTGAGATGATATAATGGGATGTTAACATTATTTGAGATATCATTTGAAATCACTATTTATTCATGTAGGTTAAAAACTAGAAATGTGGACATGTTACTTTAGGCACCTTACTGATGCTATTGTCTAGGCTTTGCAATGAATATCAGTAGAGTAACTATTTGCCTTAAAAGGATATTTGCACTGAGTACCATTTCCCTAAGTACTCCACCAAGCATCCTAATACTACAAAACATAGTCATAGAAAAGGTGATTTGAGAGATTACTCTGTTGCTGATTTTTAGGAAACAGATCAAATGTCTCAGAAAAAGGTAATGAAGAAACAGGAGGAAGAGGAAGAAGAGGGGGTAGATGAAGAAGGCTTTCACGAGTTTATCACTAAGGCAAGGTATGAATTACTCGAAGGCATTTAGAGCAATAATTATATTGCCTCCCATTGGAGACCAATTTGAAACTTCTTAAGGTATTGCTTTTTTATTTTTCTGTATGTCAGATGATTATTGTATGTATCTCTGTTTTTTATGAATGCTAGGCAAAACCTGTCTTCATTCTTCAGATCCAGTCTGCTTTATATACTAACCTATACTGAGCTCTGCTGCTAGTTAATATAACTGTTTAGTGGTAGAAATAAAGTATTGTAATTTTTCAAAGGGAAATAAAATTGGATGTACTCCAGTGTGGATACAAGATTATATTTTTCTGGGATTTTCCTTCTTTCTCTATTTTCACTGTAGCATAGCCCTAAAGAAGGAGCAAAATCCATTTTGCAACAAAGATGGTACAGTATAGTTCTGCAGAGGTAGTGTTTAAATTATGGAGACAGGAACTTTGATTATGGAATTTTTGACAGCAATTTTATTAATCAGAAATGTTCTGTTTGGGGAGGGGGTTCCTGTAAGTCAGTGTTGGCTCTGGACAACTATCTGGACTAGTCACCGCAGGTTTTGTGACAGATCTTTCACAAGTGATTGTCCTTGTTACCTTCCTAGGGCTGAGAAAAAGTGACTGGCCAAGGTCATCCTGATGAATTTGTACCTAAAGTGAACATAGAATTACAGTCTCCTAGCCTGGTGCCTTAACTACTACTACTACAGCAAAGTAGCTCTATACATTTTATTAAAAAAATAACCAACATTATTTTTATTACTAGCTTTTGGATGGCTAGGAGTATTACTTTCCTTAAATGCAGCATGGAATTTTACAGCCCTATGTAAGCGATTTACAGTGTCAGCATCTTGCTCCCAACAATCTGGGTCCTCATTTTACTGACCTTGGAAGGATGGAAGGCTGAGTCAACCTTGAACTGGTGAAACCCGAACTGTTGAACTGCTGGCGACCGGCAGTCAGCAGTAGCCTACAGTTCTGCATTCTAACCACTGTGCCACCATGGCTTTTGCCAAGCTTAAAAAAATATCATTTTTCTTTTAGTTCTTTCCAATTTGTCTTTCTTTTCCCCTTCCCCCCTCCACGCTTATAGTAGCTGTTGCAGCTGCATCACAACATTTATAAATTTAGGCCATTTATTCTTCTATACATCTTTTCCCATTTTAGTGAAAGTGATCTTGAGGAGGTACTGACTTTTTACACACATAAGAATAAATCAGCAAGTGTCTTCCTGGGAACAAATCCTGGAGCTGCAAAGCATAGTAATAGCCAATTGGAAAACAGGAACAAAGGCAGTGAGTATCCATTTCTGTTACCTTCAGTATAATTATAAAGAAGCAAATGAGGAATATTCTTGTTTTTTCTTGATAAAGTTACTTGGATTCACTCAGAGTTGGGTTCTTCCCATTGAAGTGGCTGGGGCATGGTCTAGTGGGATCATCTGGGCTGAGTTTAAGCCTGTGATTCCTGAGGAAGTGAACGAAGTCTTCAAATCTATGAGTTTGCCCACTTGTTTATTAGATCCTGGGCGTTCCTGGGTTATTAAAGCTGCAGAGGAAATGACCTTTATTTGGTCCATGCAATGCTATCACGGAAGAAGGGGGTTGTCTCCCTCTCCTTGAAAGAAGTTTCAGTGTGCCTCCTGAAGAAGCCCATGCTGGATCTAACACTGCCGGATAGCTATATCTCACCTTGACAGAGCTATTAATAATAATATTTGACAGAGTGATGCATCCATCCTTGTGCTCCTTGTTTTCCATTGACTTTGATACACTCAACCACAATATCCTTCTGGGGTGGACTTGAGGGGTGGAAAGTACTGTTTTATTATGGTTCTCTCCTCTCTCCTTGGTCAGTTCCCATCAATGTTGACAAGAAGAGAGAGGTCACATCCCTAGCTCCTTGCTTGTGGGATTCCTCAGGTTTTGAGACCCCTTACCTCTTCATTTATGGGAAGCTGGTGAGTGATATCACATCTCAGTTTATAGTCCAGTATCATCAGTATACTGGACTATACTGATGATACTCAGTTGTATATATTGACCCCAGGACATCCAAGCAATGTCAGTGACTTGATCCATTGTTTACATGCTGTCTAGAGGACAGGGAGGAACAGACATGGGCCCAGTCTGAGTGGTTATTATCTGAATCTCCCAAATCTGTGAATATTTCATCCCTGGTCTTGGATGGAGGGTACACTAATCTTCCCCATTTAAGATTAGTGTACCCTTCTGGGGCTCTTGGAATCACAACCCTTGCTCAAGCTAGTGTACCTATTGCGCTCTTTCTTAATATGGAAAACCCTTCAAGTAGTCATGCCCTAATCACTTCCCAGGTGGATTACTTGTAATGCACTCTACATTCAGCTGACCTTGAAGCTGCAGATGTTGCAAAATGTAGTCATAAGGCAGTGATAGACATGTTATGTTATGCTTGTGTATCATCCCTGTTTTGTTACCTGCACTGGCTGCTAAATGGTTTTTGGTTGCAAATCAAAGTGCTGGTTATCATTGTAAAGCCTACATGACATTGAGCCTGGTTATCTAAGGGATTATATCTGTCCATTTGGTGAGATTAAGCAGAGTGAGCATTTTCCAGGTCTCTTTAATATTATCTATCAGGACCTAGGCAGTATGCTTTCTTTGTTGTGGTACCTGCTCTCTGGAATAGCACCCCCTGGAAATTTGTATGCCCCCCCCCCTTCCCTATTTTCTGTTCTGTTCTGGAACTTGTTGAAAATGTGACTTTGTTCCCAAGCCTGGGGTTAGGTTGGATGCCAAGCTTTTATTTATCTTTTACATTGGTTTCCAATTTGTCTGGTTGCTTTCCAGATGCATATGCATTTTATTATTTGATTTTTCTTTGTGTGAATTGTAAGCTGCCTAGGGTCTTTTGGGCTTCAGGAGTCTCCAAATCAATCCAACCAGCCAACCAATATGTTTCATAGTTTAGTCTCTATGATAGATATATGCAATGTCAAAATACTTTAGATACATAAGAATTTCAGTTTTAGGATGGATTTTTATTTGCAGATGCAATTTCAGCTTAACTGCTGTATTAGAAAATGTCATACTGAAAATCATTATCGTACATTGCTTATTTTTCTTCTAATTTTGAAAACTTTTCAGATCACTCAGAAAAGATGGGGAAAAATGAAAAAAAGCAGCCCCAACTTCCAGTGGAGAAAGAAAATGTGGTAGAGCAGCCGAGAGTTGAGCAACCCAAAGGAACTAGTTTACCCAGTAAGAAAATTGGGAAAAGAGTAAATTTGCATAGTTAGACTCTGACAAAACTTTAATGGCTTTTTGTTGGCTTTCTCTATCATGGTGTCTTCTCTATGGAACAACCTCCACTCAGAGAAGGTGTGTGCAGACTTGCCTCTTCCCATGATATAGCTGTCCTGATATTTTTATAAAGGAGCCTTGACCCAGGTTGTTTTGTGTGTTGTATGTGTTTTCTTGTTCTTTATGTTTTAAGTGTTACGTTTACCATTCAGGGGTTTGCTGGATGTATGGCAGCTTTATAAATGTGATGGAAATGTGGTCAACAGTATTAAGTATCTGGGGGTGCAGATAACTAACAATCTGATCTCTCCACACTGGCCTTTCCACACCCATAGTGAAGCTTGCAGACCAGCGTCTGCATTTCCTGCCTTGGATGAGGAGAGCACATCTTTCAACTTCTGTCCTAGCCACTTTTTACAGACGCACGATTGAGAGCGTTTTAACAAACTGCATCACTGTTTGTTTGGTGGCAGCAGTACTCAGGTAGAAAGTCCATTCAGAGTGTGCTAAGGACAGTCGAGAAGATTATAGGAAGCTTGCTTCCTGTCGTTCAGGATACTGCTTATAAGCGTTGTGTGCTTAGAGCTCAAAACATTGTTAGAGACCCCACACATCCACTTCACAGTCTGTTTCTGTTGCTCCCCTCTGGGAGGAGGTTTCGACATATTTCTAGCAGGACTACCAGATTCTCTAACAGCTTTGTTTCCTATGATATCTGTCTGGTAAATTCACAAGATTCATTTTTCTCGCCATGTACATGTATACATCCGTACTAGACTGTATTGTTTCTCTGTGTTATATAATATATGTGGGTATATACATAATTTGTATTTATTTATTTATTTAGTCAGTCATGTTTACGTAGTATATATTGGAGGTGGTAACCTTTTGAGAGCTGTATGCAACAAAATTTCATTTTTATTTATGCCCCCCCCCATGCTTGTGGGCATGTCCCCCGTGCATGTGCCCCTCTGTGCATGTGTGGCAGAGACTTGAAGACCAGCTGGCTGGCAGGAGACGCGTGCGCATGTGTGGTGGAGCTGAGCTAAGGCGACGGCTTGTGTGCCCACAGAGAGGGCTCTGTGTGCCACCTCCAGCATGCGTGCCATAGGTTCGCCATCACGGGGCTAAGCAGTAGACTATACTGTTGATATAAAACCAGTAGAAATGTTGTACAGTAGTTGAAAAGTATCATAGACTGGTTCATGTATGAGACTGACTTTATGAATACTATTTTAATTTACTGTAAAGAACAAATGTTGTAATTGACGCAGTACTGTTTGTAAATATTACATGCAAATAAATATTACATGCAAAAATCAAATAATTGGGAATAAGTACTTTGAGTATCTTAATATTAAATAGAAAACTGAGTATCCATTAGAGAACATCATAGTAAAACAGAATTAACAACGTCAATGCAAACTGGGTAGAATGCATTGAGAAATATTTTTATTGGCTATTAGAGCTCTTTTGTGAAATAGTTGAAAAGTCAGATGCTATATTAAAAAAAAATCTAAAGCTTGTAAAAGGTACCTCAGTTCAATTGTAGAAGTTTTTATATGTCCAATTGAAAAATATGAATTGCCCTGATTGGCTTGATGTTTTCTCTCTCTACTAGGTGTTCCTTCTTCAATGGAAGATGGAGAGAATACACCGCAATTCAGTGTTCTTAGCACTTCTTCCTTTACTCATGGTACCACACTCCCACAAAGCATCAGTATGCCATCGTCCTCGCAACCTGCTGCCTGTGAGAATGTACAGTTGCCTGATTATCACTCGACCCCTTCCCTTTCGTCAGGTTCTAGAGCAACATTTCCCCCTTCTTCTCAAAATACAGCACCTGACAACTTGTCTAATACAGCAAAAAATGTGTCCCGCCCATCCTCAAACAGTACAAGCTTACACCGTTGTCGGTCTGGCAGTTACACTGTCAGCCCCTTCTCTTCCTTTCAGACTGCCATGCAAATCTACAGCCAGAGACTGACCCGACCTTCCTCAGCAAAAGCAGGTAGGCTGATACACTGTTGTAATTTTTTAAAATATTCTTGCAATATCCAAGGCAATTTGAATTAATTGTGCAAGTTTTGAGTTGGATAAATTCATATTTTCCTTATGAGATATTTATTTGAAAAAGTACTATATCCAATCTAATTCAGAATTGTCCTCAAGAGTATTGTTATCTTGTAGAGCCGGGATGGTGAACTATGGCCCTTTTATGACCTGTAGACTTCAAGTCTCAGAATTCTTCAGCCAGCATGGCTGCTTCAGGAATTCTGGGAGTTGACGTCCACAAGTCACAAAGGGCTCGTGGTTCCCCACATCTGTTCTAGAGTATTAAGGCATGTGTGAAGATATGTTGTTGATTCCTAGGCACCTTGCAGAAACAAAGAATAGAGTGATCATGCCTCTCTAATCTTATTGCTATTTTCTCATGACACAATTTGGCAACAGTCTCCAATGGACTGAGTAGTGGTTATTTAAGTTCCCCTGTATGAAACCGTAAAGGACAAGGTATCAGGCAGCAACTAATAAACTGGACTGACATCCAAAAAGATTAATGCTTTTTCCCTTGGAATATTGCTTGTGAATGTTATTGCAGTGACTGGACAATAGGTGTAGAATATCACGTACACCAGTATTTTCTTCAGTGGCAGTACAGAAGAGGGGATTCTGAACTTCTTTATAATGGGGCTTTCAGTGGTTTTCTCACTGTATCGTAGTGCTTGGGAATTCAAAGAAACATAGGAAGCAACCTTATACTCAATTAAAGTATTAATCTAAATATTGTTACCTGCTCACATGGAGAAACTCCCCAAGTTTCCAATAGCAGCCTTTAGCATTTTTACCTGGAGATGCCAAGGATAGAATGTGTCTCTTTTGCAACACTGTGCTTTGCCATCAGATTATACCTTTTCCACTTTGAATTAGTTTTTCTTCATCAGTTAGGTTTTGCCAGATTTCCATGTTATTGGTGTACAGATCTCTGTCTGTAAATAATACTGGAACAGTTCTTTAAAATACTATTTTAATTGTTGGATACTATTACCAGTTTTTCCAAGAAATGATAACTCCTGTTCCCATGGAGTAGGGAATCCATGGCCCTTCAGGTATTGTTGGATTACAGATCAAATCATCACCAACTAATACTCTTATTGATTGGAGCTGCTAGGCATTGAAATCCAACATTTAAAGGGGTAGGTGTTCATCCCCCTACTTAGCTCTTTTTTTCCTGTCAGGAAAGGATATGGAAAGACCAGCAAACAGCCCAATAATATCAAATATTGAAATGAATGTCAGATTGGTTTAAATAAGAATGAGCTCTCAAAGGCTTGCACTGCTGACATTGGTGACAGGTTTCAGCAATCAATTAATTCATATGGCACTGACTGATTTCAGTAGTAATACAGTGGTACCTTGGTACTCATCATTAAGTGATTCCTGGAGGCATGATGAGTACCAAAAATTTTTTCCTTTAAGACATAACGTAAGTCCAAGGCAGCCAACACTGACAAGTTCTAGTTTGTGCATTGAGTACTAAACAAACGATGAGGATGGGGACAAAATTTTCATGTCAAAATGTGTTGAGTACCAAATTCAATGAGTTTCAAAGCAGTTGAGCGCTAAGATGACCAGTGCAATTGCTTATAGCATTGAAGTATGCAGTTACCAGACCCATCTGTTTTTCAATATTTTGACATCAGATTTGTATTTCTTTGCAGTATTTTTTCTTGTGTAGCATATACACTTTTTAGATTATTTTCAGAAGGTCAGCTACTGTAATACTTTTTATTTTTAAATTTTTGAAAATACTCTCTTGGTTTAATGCTACTTTAAATTTATTTTTCTTTAGATTTCAGGTGCTTTTTATAAATATTTTGGTAAAACCCAAATGGCATAAATTAAAGAAAAATATACAGAATTGAAAAAGAAAAGAAATACTGGTAAATGGCACATATAAACACTATGGACAGAAAAAAAGGGGAAAAAACCCTGAGAATGTCCATCTTTATGGGATTTTATATGGTTCAAAAATATTTTAAATTTATATTTTATTTTATTGGGGAAATATTGAAAAAACATCACCAACAAACATCAAAGATTTCTGTTCAGAATGACATGAGTTCAAAGAAAGCTAGTCTAGAAGTAAAAACATTGTTAATATATGCAATAAATTATAACCAGATGTGAGTAAACTTATTCTTCATTGTAGAGTATTTCAAAATTTTCATGTGTCACATGTTGTATTATAGTTTTCCTAATAATTCTCACGAAATTTTTAAGACTTTGAAAAGAACTGTCCTATTCATATAAGAATAGCTTTCCAAGTAATGCATTTTGTTTCATTTTTCTTTTGTATTATGCTAATCTATTGGGATGGTGCTAACCACACGGAGGGCTGCTTCATAGTCTTCTGAACCTATTACTCCAAGTATCTTGATTCCATATTCTCTCAAAGGCTCTTGATGGCCATTTCAAGAAACTTCCCCAATGATAGAGCATGGCTGTGGGGGGGGGGGGGGGGGGGGGGGGGGGGGGGGGGGGGGGGGGGGGGGGGGGGGGGGGG